>JAHLJT010000631.1:73888075-74052048 GCA_031308135.1 Acheta domesticus
GTGTTGGGACGTGTTGGGGCGTGGCGGGGAGTGGCGTGGCGGGGCGAGGCATGTTGGGGCGTGGCGGAGCGACGCGCGGGCGTGGAAGGACGTGGCTGGGCGTGGCGTCACGAAGCATGGCGGAGCGTGGCGGGGAGGGGCGAGGAGGGCATGTCGGGGTTGTGTCGGTCGACGGGAGCGGTTCGAGGCGGGTCGTCTCGGCGTGGAGTCTCGTGTCTCCTTGCCGCTGCGAGGCGCACAAAGCGAGTGCGGGACCGAGCGCGGGTGGGCGTGCGGTCAGTTTCTCTTCGCTCCGCACTGCTCTGCTCAGCGGGGCCCTTAAATGTGGACCGCTTTTTTCACGGAGAATGTAGTTCGCCTTGATCTTGGCGCGTCCAGACGGCGGCACGCGTCGTCTGCGACAGCCCCGGGCGGCGCGCGGCGGGGCGGGGACTAGAGCAGGATTATTATGACGTTCTGAAGGAAAGCAACATTTTTTTCAAGCTCTTTCGTAGTTAGATAATAGCCAACTGTTATCTTAAATATGCTGAGTCTGTAACGGTAATCACCCTGCTTATCTAAATGATTTAAAGAATCATACGGGAGATTTTATTTTTATTCGCTGGAGAATTTTCTACAGATTTTTCTGTGACTGATGAGCTCTTCCAAACATTTCCACCTACATGCCTTTTGAGATTTATTAAACTGCTTCTCGCGTCAGATAATAAATTGACTGAGGAACGTCGGAAGTAGTGTCCAATACACTACGGTCAGTGAGATTTTAAAATTTTGTCATTGTACTTGGTATTTATTATACGTGTACGCCAACAGGCTGACTGCTACATGTATTGTTTGTATAATAAAATAATAATTTAAAATGAGGAGTAAGCGATGGACGCCTTAAAACATATTTGTGTTACACATCCAATTGTTTTAGAAGGATCCCATCGGATGCTAAAGTAAATACTCTACGAATATCAGTTGTGGTTTCCGAAAGAGAAATAATGAGAAAAGATCCTTTGTCTTCAACATTTTTTAGGCACATCGTTTGTAGCTCTTCTGTAATAAATTACTTAATGAAAACTTACATGCTTGAAAACTTACATTATTTGCTATTATTTTTAATGAAAATCTACATTACTTGCTATATTTTCTGAAAAGTTACTGGCTAAATTTTAATGAAAATTACGGGTCCGCTTGATGGCAATGAGTCCCTGTGCTGCAGAAGCATTGGCACATGGGCTAAGATGGACGAAGAGCTTGTGAAGTTCAGGGGTGCCCAGAGAAAACTGGGAGCCAGGGGCAGTTAATCTACAGGGACCGCTCATTTCAAACAAAACATTTTTCTCCCCTCCAATTCATAAACAGAATTCATTGCATGCATCAAATATAACTTACAGCGTAAAATCTGGATTGGAGATCCATATTTTTTTAATTTCTTTTGAAGGAAAAAATTCGGGGCCCCAATTAAGTCGGGGCCTGGGGCAAGTACCCCCAACCTCTTCACCCCCTCCTGAGCGCCCCTGGTGAAGTCATCCACCTGATGTCGCTGCGTTTTCTCCAGCGTCTGACCTATGGTTCATGATGGAATAAACGCAAAGAAACGAAGAAAACAAGAGTGGCGTAGCTTGCGCAAGCGCCGTGGCGGGGGAGGGGTCGCGCAGCGCCCTGGGGGAAAGTGGCGGCGCGCGCCCAACGGGGACGCCGCCCCCGCGCGCTGCCTCAAAGCGCAACCTCAATTGATCAGTAAAGGAACACATTTGACTGGCTGCCTCAGCTTTTGTGGCTGTGGGGTTCCAATTTGATCTTTGAAGACCAGGAGATCCTAAATTCAATTGATTGATTAGTTGACTCCGGATTCTTACATGCAAAATGTCCGGGGAGGACACATCGATAATTCGAAAATAAGCTCTTGAGACCATTTTAAGTATATTTTGTCTAAAAAACTACTTGGATCTTCTGAATGGCCAAGCCGCAATATGCACTCAAAAGTTGGTTTGAAAAAATGCTTTCTATGCAAAAATGCGAAATTTGAAGCAATTTTTCACAGAAAATGTTTGAGTTTTCGAAACACTTCTTATGAAGTCATTTAATTAGTTTTAATTTTTTTAAGTTTTCAACTTACAAATACAATAGTGTTAACAAATTACTGGTGATGTGCATATTAACGGTGCGATATATCTTTTAAAAAACTTATATTGATGTAATTTTTGCGAAAACAAAAAATGTAAATGTTACCGACGTGAGACATGTCAAAAAAATTATATTTGTTTTTTTCTTAAAAACGAAAGAATAAAGTAAACTGATGTTTATGTCATTCCATAGAGTACATTTAATACTATCCCAAACAAAAGTTTAAAGAAAAATATCGGCGCCGCTTTTGAGAAAATATTGGTTGTTGTTGTTTTTTTTTTTGTTTTTGTTTTTAATTTCTCACATTGGATGCAATATCGCGCGAAAATTACTAAAATTTTGAAAAATATGTACATGACCTTAATGAAAGGACTTACTATGGAGAACGAATTTTATTTGAAGGAAAAGTTTGTATCTTAAATTCTGTAGTTGTAGGAAGACACCGAAAAATATTCAAGCTACGGTCCTGGATGGCAATAGATGAAGATTTTATTACTGATGGTACAAAATGTGTGCACAAAATGTGCATCAACTTCTGCCCTCCAAATTATTTGTAAAATGTTTGTATTATTTTCCACTTTTAAAAAAAATTTTGATTCATAATTTTGCATTAGGTAAATGTGTTTTATGATTAGTTAATTTTTATATTAATAATATTACATATTCTCACTGATTTCATTGCATATTTATGTACATATTTTGACGTTTCAAACCACATTTTTTCAGGTCGCTATTAATCATTACTCTATAATTTTTGAGGCTTTTATTACGTGCATTTGCACACGAAAGATAAACACATTGTCGAAATGCATATGAGGTGTTGGTTCTCCATCGTAAATATTTATTTTTGCATAAAGCTTTTTTCGGCCGCATTGCGGCCATCTTCAGTGCTGAATTTGTTTCCGGCGACTGCAGATCTTTCCTACCATAAACACATTGTATTTCTTTAAATGTTTTTCAATAATACTGTCAGTGTTTCTTATAAAATATAATACTTGTCTTGATTTAGCATTTATTTTGGTTTGTTTTCTTAAAAATATTTATTTGGTTATTTGTAATTAAACGCCATTTTCTTAAAAATGGATCCAAATTTTTCAATGAAAAATTTGATTTAGGACGATGTTTTACTCTTCTTTAATATTTTTAAAGTAATATTTAGGTTCGACAATTAGGAAACCGAAAAATTCAGAAAATGTCAAAAAATGTAGTTTGTGCGACAATAGATGGCCGCTGGCAAGATTATTTGGCAAATCCGAATAGCTATCTGTGGCCAAAAGAAATAGAAAACTAATACGGGAACGTCTGTGCCATTCTGCAGCACCACTAGTTTTCTTTCACTTATTGAGAATTGGGTGCTGACGACGCGAAGTGCCCCATATGGAAACGTCGTCAGATGCAAGCGAACAGTTTGAGTTAACCTCTGCCTGTACTGCGTATGTGTCGCGACAATTGCGCGTTAAGCGCTGAGAATATTGATATCCTTAGGGGTGAAAAGTATCAATGACGTCGTAATTATTGATCTTTAATCCGTCTTTACTTGAGACACTGGTTGTCGGAGACTTGTAGCACTAAGAAGACAAGGCTATAATGGTTTTTCCGAAATTGTTTCCTGGGAGGTGGCGGTGACCTTTCCTCCCGCTGGATGGCGAAATCCGACGCCGAGCGTTGGCATGCGGGGATTTCCCCCAACCAAAGTCTCCCACCAGCGGGGCGCCGCCCCAGTCGGTTCAAGCTCCAATATCCCGACTGGTCTCCCGACATGGTTGGTAGTGTAGTGTATGTAACTGTAAGGAGTGAGGATAACACAAGGAAGAAGAAAAATGTGCGAGGTCCGTAGCCCGATCGTTGGGTTACTGCTCCGACATTCGCCTCATGTTGATAGGAGAAACCGCGGAAACCTACCAATAAGAACCGTCGGACGTTGGAATTCTCCTCCAGACAACGCACGGTTGGATTCGACCTAGCTAAGAAGCTAATGTCAAAAATTCTGCCACCGTCAGGTCTCGAAACCTAAAACTTCACGCTCAAATGCACTGCAGCGACAGCAATTCATACCTTGATAACCCGGTCCTAAACTCGAGTTCCAGTACGGGCTGAATTATCTCAGAGCTAACATTGTCGTTGTCTGAGCAGTGATTTTCGACAATAAAGCCGACTGTAGGAACCGTGTTTGTGAACACCGTACGAACGTTAAAAAATCCTCCAATAAACATAACTCTCTAGCAAAACGTCGGATAACAACAGGACATGAAATTGCTTTTGGCGAAATTCTTGTGAAACCAAATATTTCTCATTATTAATTTTTGAAACTCTACATATAAAAAACATAAATTCCTGAACATGCAAATAAAGTCAATTAATTTTACAAAGTTGTACCACTAACTTTTAAGAACTTTTTCTTAGTAAATATTCATTTCTCGTTACTATACCATTGTCCCTGCAACCCCTCACTTGTTTTGGTGTCCTTCACCTTCTGCCCCCACCTCTTCTCTCCGTTTAAATACCGCGGTTTTTTGTTGTTTTTTTTAACTAATTCCACGCTAGCCGTGGATCAGACGCGTCGGCAGGAAGTTAACATCTTGACCTTTCAACATGCTACATTCATACAGAACCTATGCTATGTTTTTACTCTGACTCAATACCTTTTCAAGAATTTGTGGTTCCTATCATAGAAAAATTTGAAGTTTAGCCATTGAAGATTTTTTCGCTGCGTACTCGTGACTCACTCTCTCTCTCTCTCTCTCTCTCTCTCTCTCTCTCTCTCACACACACACACACACACATATATATATATATATATATATATATATATATATATATATATAATGGATTTTCTTATAAATTATTGTTCCATTATCTTTACAGTCCGTTGGGACTCGTACTGCTGCGCTGTAAAATTATGTACTGCTGCGCGGAAAAACGGCGAATTTTCGGCGGAAACTTATTAAAGGGCCCTGGTAATGAAAAAGCAGATAAATCCTGTTGATTAAATTTAGAAAAAATATCTTTTCTAACACGTGATGTAGACAGAATTCATGTTTTGTGAGTCCTTGATACCGGAAAATCGAATGACGGCAAAACGTCTGTCTGCCTCCATCTGTGCGTCCGTCTTCCTGTCGCTCTGTGGACAACGCTAGCGGCTAAATCTTTCAGCGATTTTCTCCAAAGTTGATATTCCCCAATCGATCTGGCTGATGACGCGACTCTTGAATTTGAAACCGGTATTTTAATATTGGGAGTACTTCACATGATACCCCTGGGATATTTTCCAAATTTTTCAAAAAAATTGCTCCATCGTTTTTTATTAAATTTTGTTGTTGGAGAGTGTTCAGGACGTTTATGACAATGGCGCAGATCCCACTTTCGTTGAAAACTCAGAAGTTTCGAAAATTGCAAAATTTAATTTTTTAGTGTCTTTTTTCAACTGCAATTATGTAGAGATTTTTCCCCTTAATGGAACCTGTTCCTTAAAGATAGATTTTGAAATAAGGTCATGAACAATTTTTCGAAAATATCTATGCTTTTCGCGTAATTTTGCGTGAAAGTGCAGCCAAGAAAGTATGCGCCGTTTTAGCATCACTAGTTCAATGTAGTGATCCTCAATACAAAATATATACTATTACGTTGATTAAATATTAACACGTTGGCTGCCACAATTGTCAAGATAACGAAAAACTCTCTGGCCGAGCTAACTTTCTCATCGTGACTGAGAATCAACTGTTGATGCTCAAAGACACACTAATCAATTCAGTGAGCATCACGTTATGCTTCTCACGGCAACCAATGTGTTAACGAGTGTTTTATATCAGCGCAATAGTTATGTGGTCATTCTAAATAATAAAGGCCTAATTTAGAGCGGCAAGGAACCGCTTGTTTTGCTTGTAGGTAAATCCGGCTCTAGGTCCCGACCTGACGCATTTGCCGATGATGTCATCGTTTGGACGGAAGGGCACGGGATGCCCAGAAGATCTTTCCGTTGGACTTTTTGCAAACGGCGGAAGGTACGGATCGTCCTGTCCCGACCGTGACGGTCTAGTGCACGTATCGTTGTGGAAATCAATGTACAATATTCGTAATTAACTTTTAAAATATCCCGTCCGTCCGTACCGACTCTTGCGCGCTAGACTTTACTCGTGACCCTTTATGGACACGAAAACATAATTAAAAGGACCTAGGATGCATCGTTTCCGAATAATGTTTGTTAGTGATACGTAATGCCGGTGCTAGGCATGGGCTGATCGGGCGATCGCCCGGGGTCGTGCAAGTCATGAAGCCCGATGATGGGACTGACGAGAAAAAATTAGTAAAAAAAAATTGATAAAGAAATTAGTACTCGAGAAAATCGTTTTCATAATTTTATAAGTCGCGGTACAGTAGTGTGATATTCTATAGAAATTTTATTAAACAATAACTAAACACAACACTTTTTTTTAGCGTTTTAAGCTCACTGTGGAAATTGTATTATTTGATCACTAAATACTTTTACTTAAATATGTAATTTAAAATATATTTCCAAAAACCTTTTTCTAACTCAAAAGTAATTTTTCCTATTTGGATAAATAAAATAATTCATATAGTTTCTTGATCGGAGGGAGGGGGGCTACTTTTTGCGTTGCCTCAAGCCCAAAATTGTCTAGCTCCGGCACTCTTGATACGTTTGTATCAATCTGTTCCATATCATACCGTACTTTGCAAAGTTCTTTTATTTCTATATTACCCTGAGAGAGCTCGCGCTGTGACTCTTGACACCCGTATTAATTATTCCATTTTCTTCGGTAGAAGCCTGCGCGACTGAGATCATTGTCCCATCGTACGTCTTCCTAAGTTATTTGTTATATTATTTCGTTATAAGCGATCAAATTTGTATCTTTCCTCCCTATACTATAGGAAAGTCAAGTACTGGAATCACCTCAACAATATAATTTTAAATTTTCGGTTGTAAAATTTATGTTTAAGGTTGTTTTGACCTCGAATTTAGCACATACGTGAGGAGTAAGGTCAATTAGAACTGTTCCAAAAGATTGGTGAGATTAAGATTTTAATTATAAGAGATTAATAGATTAGAGATAAGAGATTAATTATTAAGATTGGTGCTGGTGTAGAGGAGATCATGCAATTTGATGCCCGAAAATCGGAATGTCTGTCTGGCTGCGTGTCAAGCATAACTGTCGGATTGGATATTGTGATGATCCGTACGATCAACCACGTTGGGTCGTTTTATGTAATGACCCGGAGTCGTTCATAAATATTTATAAAATGGGACAGATGTCAAGGACATGTTAAAGGATGGTTCCTACGTTGTAGGAACAATATTTATTCACTTTTTTACTACCTGGCAATAGTGTTTCTGTCAAAAATTAGTTGTTTTCCCTGCTGCATTAGTTTTTCTCTCTGTACTGCGTAAACAGTGGACAAAAAAGTAAAAACTTGCAGCAGTTTTTAATAAAATGATTGTTTAAAACTTGCCTACGTTTCACGAAGAATTATGCGAAAACCACTCATACTATCTCGCTCGTATTTTCACGCAAAATTACGCGAAAAGTGCTCAAATTTTCGGAAAATTGTACACGGCCTTATTTCAAAATCTATCTTTAAGAAACAGATTTCATTAAGGGAATAATGTCTATCTTTCATATTTGAGTTGTAGGAAGACTCCGAAAAAATTTTGAAATTTTACAATTTTCGAAAAATTAGGGTTTTTAATGATCATAAGATCGTTATTCACTATTCTCTTACACGTCCTTCACACTAACAAAAAAAAATTATAAAAAACAATGTAGCCATTTTTTGAAAATGTCTCAGAGGTTTTATGTAAAATACCCCCCCCCCCAAAAAAAGAAACAAATATCGGTTTCAAATTCAAGGGGCCGCGAAATCATCCAGGTCAACTGGGGAATGTCAATTTTGGAGAAAATCGGCTGAACGGTTTAGCCGCTAGCGTTGTTCGTCCGTGAGGACAGACGCGTTTTGCCGTCATTCTTCGCTTTCAAGGACCAACAAAACATAGATTCAGACCACCTGATAGAGGATTTTCCCCTCCCCTAAATTTAGCAACTGGTGAACTGGATTTATTCTCTCTATCGTTACCAGGGCCATATAATAAAGTTTTTCTGCCGAAAATTCGCCGTTTTTTGCACAGCATTACATAACTTTCTCTTTACTCCGTAGCGAGGAAGTAAAAATATATATCTTCAATTTTCTAGGAAGATGCCGAAAAAATGCTGAACTTTTGTAGTTTTCGAAAAATTACGGTTTTCAACGAAAATTAGGACTGCTCCACTTCTTCAAGCTTCTTTTATGCTCTCCGAGAACAAAATGTTTGCAGTCATTTTTGAGAAAATTTAGAGATTGTAGAAATTGAGGCTTCGTGTAAAGTAACTATACAATTTAAAATATTCGTTCCAAACTTGCAGGGCCGCAAGACCTTTTAAATCGATCAGGAAATATCAATTTTGGAAAACATCGTCTGAACGGGTTAGGGGCACACATCTGTTTGTTATGTGTGGGTATAATAGGGTATGTGGGGGTAGACGTTTAGGATGAACATATATCTGTTCTCCGCCAGGAGTACTTGAGCAAAGATGTCTCCATTGTTATTAAAAAAATTCTTTTGTTTATACTTTTGGCAATAGTTTAAGATTATTTTACCAATACAAAGTTTAATAATTAAATAATTTTCGCACTGATTTGTCTGTGTATTAAACTTCTCTAGCAATTTTTTACACTACCACTTACACTGCAATTATCTTCCATTCATATATATTTCCTTCCTGTTTGCACAGAATAAATGCATTGCAAATTCAGTGTATACAATATGTATTAATTTTAAAAACACAAATTGTTACAGTTTCCCATAGAAACAGAAGTCCCTGGGTCTCAGACCCAATGCAAGCATTCCCGTTTGAAAATTCAGTATGACCTCTGCCAGGTTAAAGAGCCCTGCACATGAGCATTTGGTTGACGTGCATTGTAAATTAACATACAGTATCTTATGGGAAATGGCACATGAGCACTTTGGTCGTTACGCGTTAGATACAATGTTTAATAGACAACGTGCGTCAACATAATACTAGTGTGACAAGACCTCAATGTTTTAAGCAAGACTGGAAAGCAATTCCCTTTCCTGCAGTAGCACAATTACAACTACAATTGCAGAGTTTTGTGCCAATAGCACCTTATAAATTTAAAAAAAAACAACCTATCCTTAATGTATTATACACATATAGAGAGACACAACAGCCGGACCAATAAAAGGGAATACATGCACAACATTTTAACTTTCCAGATTTTTACCATCAACTTTGCAGTCACTCAAGTCTCTGGATGGTGATGACAGGACATCAGATCAACACTCTGGAATCTTCAACTAGGTCTTTCTTCCCTTCAAAGCACATAATCCAGTCATAAGGGGAAAAAAAGAGAATGCTCATTATGAAAGGTAGGAATAGACCAAGGACATACTGAGAAATTAATATTATTTTCAATATAATTAATTTGTTGATGTCAAAAATGTTAAACTATTTACAGAATAAAAAACTATCATTAATTAAATGAAAAGAACATTTTAATTGACCATAGGATCTATACACATAAACATATATAACAATATATAATTCTATATATTTAAAGTAGGTTCTAATCCCACTAGATAACTACATTACGATAAACACTAATACATATTACAAAGGTGCAATAGTTATTCCTTGCATTGACAATTTTCTCTATAATTAATTGCATTTGTGGGAATTATCAGCCAACATGGCATGAGAAAATATATTTCACATTATACAAAATACAGACCCATCTTGTACTATGGTGATATTTCAATAGTTTGCCCATAAGAAACTTGAAAGCTCCAGAAAAATTCTAATCATGTACTAGGAAGAAGTTTTATTTTAATCTACAAGAAATTAAACACTTCAAAACATTTATGAAAAATAACCTGCAAAAACCAATCCAATAAAACTTACGAATACAACACTGGGGCTTTTTTGGACTGCTTTAATGAAGAACAGATATATAAAAACAAAAACAACTGCGCAGATTGCACTTAGCATTTGTGATTAACAATTTAAGATGAATAGAAAATCTGTTCACTATTATGAAACTGGGTATGGCACGGTTTTCCAATTTGCAACTACAATGTTAATGTTCACTATATAAAAAATGAAGAGATTCAATGTAATTTATTTATGCCTGTAAGCATCTGTTCTCTTGTAGATTAAATTCATATACAAAAGTATCACGAATTTCCGAACATGCAAATACTTAATACTCTGCATTTATTTTCTCCAGAAAAAAAAAATAATTTTTTTTGACTAGCTACCAATATGGCTTAATGTGAGCCAGTAGAAACTCGACAGAAATGTATTAATTTGCAAATGTTGCATACTTTCCTGTAGTTCATTTACATTCAAGGACCAGGAATGGGTCTTCATCATAAATGGTTATTTTCTAACACAAAAAAGTAATTTTGTGTAACATACCACACTTCCAGAAATTAATTTTTTTTGAACAAATGTGGTCAATAATCATCTCCAAATCAGTGGATATTTCATTTCAAGGGTAGGAACAACAGTAAATTATCTAGTGTAAATAAAGTTTGAAGAGTAAAAACGTTGGAAAAAAAATTAAAATTGAATGAATTAGATAACCCATAAATTAAGTAAAGCACTTTTCTTGATGTTGGCAATTAGCTCACATCCAAATGAAAAACATGACTTTGAACTTTTAAACTGCAATCAATGGTAAGCATTTTCCATCAAAGTCATCCATCCTATTTCTATCAACCAACAACAACATCAAGACATTCTTTATGCAACAGGTGTTTTAGTTTCAATATTCATCCAAAAAACAGAAAAGATAAAACACCAACAAATGAACATCATTCTCCATCTGATTACTACGTGAATAACAAAAGACACAAAAAGACTTATTTCCCACTCCCATTCTCAAGTAGAAAAGGCTAACATACTGACCACACATGCTTCATTTGCACGATACAAATACAAATCCATTTTTTTTAAAGGGCATATGTCACATTAAGTAAAAAGGTGAGTTATGTTCCTTTAAAAAATGTTGGCTTCATATAATCTGCATGGAATCTCAGACCAGGTACAGTGTTAATGTTATAAATACTATACACACATGGAATAACAGAAATATTAAAACAATGAAGGGTAAAAGTTATAGGAGGAAACTTCACTTCTTATGTTCTTACATAAAAAAGGGCAAAACTAGCATAATCTGCATTTTGCCGAACACAGTGGGGGAAATCTTATCCAGTAAAAGTAGTTCATGTACTGCCCACATCATTCATCCGTTCTTCCCAAATTCTTCTGCGATGTTCAGGATCAAAAACATGTGACAAATCTTGTTCTGCACGTTCTATACGGGATTGAAAACGGCATCGGTCCCGACCTATTTCTTCCCAATGACCTCTCCGTGCCTCCCGGTATGCAAAGAGCCAGTGAACCATGGGGTGCACTTTTGCAAGTTTTTTAGAGCAAGGAAAATGCACCTAAAATGGAAATTTGGAAAATACATTAGAAAATTCTGAAAATATTGAATATACATGATGAAAGATCATTTTTATGGTTAAAGAGAAGGTTAATTTTATAAGACCCAATATATACTATGTATTTATAATTAATACTCTCAGGTGAACCTTCCTTTATTAATAATATACCCTGTATTTGAGAACAATCATGGGTTGTTTTACTTTAAAAACTATAAAAATAGTAATAAATAATAATTATAATAATAACACCAAAATAGATTCTAAATAATTTTCTCAATACAGTATTTCAAAGTACCAATGCAAAAAGACAAAGTTGTAATGTTTCTTCATAAAACTTAATGGTTACTTACTTTTTTGGGAACTTTTTCTACTTTTGGCACACAAGAATATTCTTTATGCCATTTTGCATTAATATCTTTCAGTCTGTCTGATACAGGGGAAAATGCATCATGTGTGTATGTGCTTTCATTAATTTTGGCATTTATGTCTTCCGAAGGGATTATATAGCAGAAATCCACCTAGAAGAGAAATACAATATGAAAATTCTTCAAATTCCTAACGATGAACAAAGAATTATATTTAAATTGATTTGTATTCTAAAATAAAAATTTAACTGCTCTAGAAACTTTGCACATAAGATAAACTATAAAACTGTAGGAAATGATATTTTTAAAAACATGTTACAGGGTACCATAATTTACTTAAAATTAAAAACATAGCTCAAAATTTTGAAAGAAAAAAATGGTGCAAAGTTTTTCGGAAACAATTTCATTTAAATTGCAAAACACATGGAATTAAAATTAAATAGTCATTTTTCATGGAATCACTGAATGACAAATGTACCTCAAATAATTCAATACATTAAAAAATTAAATAATAATAATTTATAAAAAAGATGAACTGAATCACTGAGTTAACAAAGCGGATTTTTTCAAAATACTGAAGTATTCTGATTAATGTCATATTAACAACAATTAAGATAAGTTTTTTAAATGAGGGATTAATATTACACAACTTGAAATACAGGAAACATGAATACCTCATCACAGTCTTCTGCATCAGAATCACACTCTGCAGCACTGCTATATTCACTCCCAGAATCTGAATCAAGTCCATCATCACAATCCGACTCATCCAAATCCTGCTCATCTCTTTCAAAGACCACACTGTCCTCACTGTCAACTGAACATTCTGATGTCACTCTAATCCTTGGTGGCAACACTACAGGAGTACAAGTGGGATTAGATGAGAGTGATGACTCGTCATCCCCACTCTTGGGAATATTTAAAGAACCACAAATAAGAGATTTCTCATTGTTACACAATATTTCTTCAGACATCTTCTCAATTTTAGGAGAGACATTTTCTTTCTTTGGATGATTTATATCTGATTTGTTGACTTTAACACACTCGGATATAAGAGTTCGTGGTGGTGGAGAATGGAGCCTAGTTTGTTGCTTGAAATTTTTTGGCCTCAACTCTTTCCTTTGATTGCCAAATTCTGTCCTGACTCTGTGAACATTGGGCATTCTATTATGTTCACATCGCCAATTCTGACAATATTGTTCTGGCACATTGCATGTAAACACAACGTCTTCTTGTACTTGAAGATCAATATTTTTCCTTTCCTTTTCCCTAGTGTTGGAGTTTCTGTTCTTATTAAATCTTTTCTTCTCTTCCTGTCCTTTTGAATCTTTTGAAAACATAATGGACTGTGAGTTTTTAAAATCATTTGTTCTCATTCTGCTGGAAGTCAAATTTTCTATTTTGGGATGTCGTGTATGTGGAGACTTAGCTCTTGCAAATTTAGAAGGTACAAATTCTTCACATTTATCGTGCATTGCTGTAGATCTTTTATGTGGATTCTGACTAGAATTGTTGGAAGGTTGAGAATAACAGCTTCCACTCAGTCTGCTACCTTTCCTGTTAAATGCATCATTTCTTTTCCTTGAATTTCTAGGCTTAGAAAATATGTGATTTTGTGGTAATGGCATAACAGGATTACCTGAATGTCTTGTCGTCTTGACCTCCTGCACAGACCTTGCTGTATATGCTTTCGCAACATCTGCATAGGATTGTTTGGATGTAATATGTTGTGTATCAGTTTCCTCTGCATTTTCATTTTTCAGATTCAAGTCATGTAAATGAGCATCAGCAGGTACCTGATTCACTCCAATTTTTTCATCAACAGTGACATTGCCACTATTGTTTTGACTATGGTTGTGATTTGAACAAGGCATATTTTTGGGTTTTTCAGATGCAAAAAACTCGCAAGGTCTGGCAAAAAGAAAAGATGTGAAATCCAATGTCGAATTTTTTCTGTTATTAAATTGTCCAAAAATACTTTGAGAAACTGCATCACCAATACTAAAATATTGTTGTGCATTGTTATTCATTGTAGCTTGACATGCAGTATCCACCAGCTGTCGAAAAATCACATCCCACACTTGATGAGGTTCCCTACTAGCAGAACCACCCTGACTCTTGCTACCAACAAATCCTCCCACTACTCTCGAGAAGGTGAAATGAGAGAACTTATTAAAGTGATCAAAACACGACTTTTTTGAATGACAATCCTGATTTTTTGTGAAGTCTTCAAAAGTGAACTGGGCATTACAAGAAATGTCAGGCATTTTCTTAAAACAAGTCTCTTCCATGGTGGGCCCATTCACAGGTACACCAAACTGAAATGACTTTGACATCTTTTCTGTCGGTTGAACAGCTGATCGAAGAAACGGAAAAGAATGAACTTTCCTCCTACTTCCAACACAAAAACTTTGGAGATCCATATCACAGTCACTGGCACGTTACTGAAGAGACGGCTTTACAATAAAAGTTTCAATATATTTATTTTTGTACACAACTGGTATATAGATCCATGGTCAACGTTTGTAAATTAATTTCGGCTGATAATAAAACTGCGCCAACTGAGTTTTCTAGGACGAGGAAATGCTGTACAAGGATGATAGTGTGTGGCCTTCACTGGCAAGACAGGTCGCACATAACAATGTAGAATTCTTCCTCGAAACCGCCCAGAATTTGCTTTTACGTTGATCACACGAAAATTACCAATCGATGCGGTTGAAACACTATCAAAATCGCAAATTTGAAGCGCCATTTTCGCAGCTACAATAGGAGCACTGTAAACAACATTAGTTTCATTCCTCCATGTTGCGAAGACTATGACTATGGCGGCCGATGGCGGCTGAGGCTGGGACGGTGACGTCATAAACTGTATTGCGCGTAGATTCCTGGAAACATTCAACAAATCATTTACGATATTTTGGAGTGTAATGATATTTATATTGATTTCGAAAATCCATAAGTAGTAGGTAATAATCACGTTAACAATACCATAAGGTGTTGAAAGTTATTTATTTTAAATTGCCAAAAACGATTGCATCAGATTCTAGTGCATTCTTGCCTTTACCACCAGAATGCGGTAGAAGGCACGGTACTATACTGTGAGCGCGGGATAGTATGAATACCAATTAATATCTTGCAGTTAACATGATGTTCAAAAGTTAAATATAGAAGACATTATTTTCTCGTGGTAGTTATTTAATAATAATTTTCATGTGCCCATGTGTACAGAAATAAATAAAGTTATTACAAATTGTAGTAAAGTGTACGTAATCATACAACATATTTATTTTGGGAAGCCTTAACCACAAACCTTTAAATAGAAATAAAGTACGTGTTTGAAGAATGGTAGTAATTAACTGCATTCACTGAAAAATTGCTCAAGGTGACCAAATTACTGAGATTTCGTCTGATCTAAGATACTGAGATTTCATCTAATGAGTTCCTCCCTTTAATGTCCGCATTTTGCCAAGATTCTTTTGTGTAAATTGGTCCCTGGCCAGATTATCCAGCTTTTCTTGAATATTTTGTAATAGGGTATTGCGATAGTATAGTCCGAAAGCGCAATGATGGCATTGATTTTGCCGCCAGAGATAGTACATGTTCACGGATGATGCAGTACGGGGTAATAAGAACAAATAAGAACAATTTATTTTCGTGCAAATGTCGTCGAACGACTTCTTAGTGGCAACTGTACCCTTTTCTTTTATTTTTCCGTACTTATGACGTTTTGATTTGAATCAAGTTTTCGGTGTGTGTTTGGCACAAAAAGATTTGGATAGAAATGGAACCACAGCGATACGCACATTTGCAGGGAAAATCAAACCATAAAAATTGTTAAGTAAGGTTATGTTTAAAATGAAAGATACGTAGGTGTCTTGTACAACTTCGACGTTTTGTAGTGTGTATGCTGACAGAATTGGTCAATAGTTCTTAAGAATGGAAGAAGACGAAGTGTTTGAGGATTCTAGTACGCTGACACCCATGCGCGATGACAAGAAAACAGCCCCATTATCAAGTGGTAGTGTATATCATAGTGCTCAAGAAGTAACAGCCGAAAGAACTCCAATCAATGAAGAAAATAACTTGCCACCGGATTTCCGAACAGCTACGTCTGTGTCAGAAGAAAGTGCAAACCCTCGAAGAAAATCCCATCACACCTTCCCTCATCAGGTATATTATTTTTCTGTGTTTCATTCCATACTGACATCGTTTTATTCTTCACACTTGATGCTAATTTATTTGTTTTGTGGTTTAAGTCTCTTCCAACGTTTTATGATGGTGAAAGAACTGTGGACTTTGTATTAGTGTGGGATCAGCTGAATCCACGATCTGGTACTGAGCAAGCTGTGAAGAGAAGACAAGTGTTTGAAGAAAATCTTGCTCATGAAGGTTGCTCTTATTGTTAATGCAAATTTCTGGAATATGTTTCAATAAGTCTGACAGGAATGCAGATATTTGTTTTTCATGATTGTTATTCTGGATACTTTTCTGTTTTAGGTCTTGAATTAGAATATGAGAAACCAGAGCCCAATGGATTGACATTTATTAAAATTCATGCTCCTGTGGAGGTATTGAGGCGGTACAGTGAAATCTTAAAGCTGAGAATGCCAATGAAAGAGGTCAGGGTCACTGTGATATGTGAGAAAAGTTGTTATAGTTTTACAACCATATAAACAGTAAATATTCTCAAGTAGTGATAGCAAGTGAATCTTAATTAGTATAGTAACCTGCAGTAAAATGTATTTTTTTCTAAGTAATTTTTTAAGGAAAAACTGTTTGCAGCTAGGGTAATCTTCTCTACTGACAGTAATAAATGAATTTTGAATGTTATTAATTGTCTCTACATGTATATTACTTTTTGTTACTAGGAACTGTGCCCGATAGAGAGAGGTGTTAAATTGAACCCTCTCTTACATGCTACTATGTATATTTCTCAGAAGGTATTTGTGAAATTTTCAGTTTTTTGTTGGCCTGGACTTTTGGTGTTGGGACTTCTCTAATAACTTGTTTTTTATCCTAACTTCATAAAACAGTGTTACAGTTCGTGTTAGTGTAGTGTATTTGTATCCATTGTTTTATTGCTTCAGTATTTTTCTTCTTATTGAATTTCTATAAATCATGCTTCTTTTGGGTTCTGTGGTGATGGGGTGGAAAATGCTGAATCAGGGAGTGACTGGATTCAAGCAAAAATACCTTCAAAATTTGAGAAGAGGGAATGTTCCCATGTGTGCTTGCTATTAAGAAATCTTGTAGCATTTTAAGTTATGGAAAATAAGGATTTCAGAAAAGTTTAATTATATTAAATGTTTCTGAAATTGTCACAGTTCTAGATTTGTAAATTTGAAAAATTGTAAAAGATCTGATGAGATAATTTTTTTGTTGACTCTTGAATTTGACATTTGTGACATACACAGGGAAAGGATTATGGTTCATAAAAAAAACGTATGGAAGAATGGAAGTGTACTTATCTAAACTAATACAGTGATAATGAAAATTGATACAATTATTTGTTGGAACTCTCAGAAATGTTAGTGCATTATGATTCGCTAAACACATGATTGTCGAAGTATAATTTGTGAAAAGGGAGAGGAATTTCAGAGTGCAAAAAATTATGAAATTAACTGCTTGTGTGTGATCCTTTGGTAGTGAATTCACATCCGTAAAATATATATCTACAATTTCTTTTAAATATTGTTTTGCTTCCATTACAAAAGGTTCCAGATCTTCCACGATATTTATAGTATATGAAATGCATATCATTTTTAAATACTATTGGACAGAAAAAATAGGGTATTCTTGATGCTAAAATATCAGTCTTTTCTCATTTTTTGAGTCAAAGTTTTGGAAAAACATTTTGTTTATTCTGGCTAAGGTCTTAATTATGGTCTACACAATTTAAAGGAGTGATTCTAATATGATTTTTACATACGTTTACGTAGGGTTATTGTTTCTATTTCCATTTTGTAAAATTTGTGTAAATATAAATTGAAGGATATGTATAATTTCTGATATTAGTCCGGCCATTTTCATTACTTTTAATCATGAATTCTGTTAGCAAAGCTGTGGCATAGTTGTGGGGAGTAAGGGAGTGGACCACTCTGGGTGACACTTATTGAGTATTGTGTTATTTGAATGTTTTATTTAAAAAGTGTTAAATTTAGCAATGATTTGATATAATACTCATTAAGATTTTCTTTACTTATTGAAGTTATTTTCATATTTAAGGGTGCAAATTATTTGATTAAAATTCTTCATCATGGAGAGCATTACCAATGCCAAATTATTGGGGGGATGATTCAATAGATAAGATATAGATTAGCAGGGAGTTATATTCTGTGAATCCCATGTACCAAAAATTTCAAGGGGGGGAGGCATGACCCATGCTTTTGATTATAAATTGTATTGCTCTTAAATTTTGTCAGCCAATTAAACTTCAGCAGCCCCAAAATATGATAAACATTCATCTTAAAAGCTTGTGTGTTTGTTAAATTGTATTATAAGTAGTAACAATTATTTTTTCAGAAATTTTATTCTAATTATTTATTGCATGATAAAAATAATGTTGTATTTTATAAAGTTTTGAAATTTCTAATATTTTAAACTTGACGAGTGTAATATGCAAACATAATTTGATTGTTGAGAAAAATATATGAGACCATTTATTATATCAATTTTTAAATTTTATTTGAATGGGAGGAATGTCACTAAGCATTTGCTATTGGTGACAGAAACTCTAGCTATGCTACTGTAGCACAGTAACATAGCTATGCTTAGAAACATAGCTATGTTGTAACATAGCTATGTTTAGAAAACTTTTTGTGTCAGTAATCAAAATTTTTGTAGATAATTTGCTTTCCAAATGCTTTGTAAAAACGATAAAATACAGTAAACCCTTGTTAATACAAACTCCAAGAAACTGAAATAATTTGGTGTTTGTATTACAAAAATTCATATTTACTGTATTTAAAAATTCATATGATTATATGCAGGTGTTCAGGGAGGAAATGTCGAAACTTTGAAAATGAGCTCTTAAGACCATTTTAGGGATATTTTGCCTAATAAACTACTTGGATGTTCTGAATGGTTTAGCCGCAATAAGCACTTGAAAGTTGGTTTGAAAATATGATTTCTTGGCAAAAATTTGCATTGCAGAAGCATAGAAACACTCCAGAAACATGTACATATTTTACTATTTACAAAAGAAATTAATATAGTTCTTCAGAAGGAATAATTAACACAGAAATTAAAAAATCATTCAATTTACACAATTCAACTGCATTTTTACTTTCCTGTATACATGTGTATATACGGAGTAATATACATATTATAGGGAATGTTATGTAACGCTGTGTGAAGAAACACTGAATTTTCAGCAGGAAAAGATTCATTGCTTCGCCCTGATAAAGAAAAAGTTGATAGAACCAGTTGCTAAATTAAGAAAACAAAGAAAAGAGAAAGAAAAAGAGGGGTGGAGAAAAAAGAAAGAAAAAAAATACACATAACTTGTGGTGTAGCCAGAATCCCTGTTTTGTGGGTCCTTGATATCAAAAGACCAATTGAAAGCACAACTCTGTCTGCCCATCTGTCTGTGATCACTACTAACACGTAAACCATTCGTAGGATTTTTTTCAAATTGATCGCTCTGGATTGAGTCGATCTGGATCGAGTCAAAGCTTTGAGATTTTGAAAAAGATTCTATAAAATTTGGGGGTACTTTACATGAAGACTTTCTCAAAAATGGATCCAAATTTTTTCTTTAAATTTCTTGTTAGAATAGAGTAAAATGCACTTGTTAAGGTGGCGTAGGTTCAATTTTCACGTTTAACTCTGAATTTTCGAAAATTGCTAAGGTTTGAATTTTTTTCAGCTCCTTCCTACAAGTACAAAATAAAAGATTGAGTTTTTTCCTTCAAATCATCATGTACATTGTTTTGAAAATTTTAGCAGTTTTCGAGTAATATTGCATGCAATATGCAATTTTGAAAAATTACAAAAACAAGATTTTCTAAAAACAGCGCCAAATTTTGTCTTTAAAGTTTTGGTAAAGATAGTACGTAATGTACTCTATGAGATGACATAAACACCAAATTGCTCTATTCTTTCGTTTTCTCAAAAATTATAAAATTTTTTTCCCCCCTTGTCTCTCACGTTGTTAATATTTACATTAGTGTCGATTTGTTCACATTATTACATTTATGAGTACATGTGCTTTAAATAATACTCGATAAAGTTTCTTGAAAACTCAACCTTTTTCTATGAAAACTAGCTCGAAATTCCACATTTTCAGAAACGCTCAAACGCCATTTTCTCATCAATGGCACCAAATTTTTTCTTCAAACTTTTGGAACTGATAGTGCTAATTGCACTCTTATGACATGAAGTTCAATTTGGGGTGTGTTTTTGTTTTCACAAAAATTACATAAATTTTTTTTTTTTTTTACATAAATGTAATGTTTTTGAAAGGTTTCTCAAATCTTTAATATGCACATTATCAGCAATGTGTAAACATTCTTATATTTGTGAAAGTAAGTGCTTCAAACGACTTCAAATTTAAAATTTTCTGTGAAAAAGAGCTTCAAATTTCGCATTTTAGTAACGCTTAAATGCCATTTTCTTAAAAACGGCTTCAAATTTTTCAATGAAATTTGCTATTTAGGACAAGGTTTTACTGTTCTTTAATATTCTAAAATTAATATTTCCAGTCTACCATTAAGAAACCGAAAAATTAAGGAAATGGGGAAAAAATGTAGTTGGGGTGGCAATAGATGGGTAGCTGGCATGAGTATGTGGCAATTCCAAAATGCTTACCAAGACCCAAGGAAATAGAAAACTAAAACAGGAAAGTCTGTTCCATTCTGTAGCACCTACTAGTTATTTTTGTGTTAATTTTTTCTTTCTGAACAAATAGATTCATTTCTTTTGTAAATAGTAAATAATTTACATGTTTCTGAAGTTTTTCTATGATTCTGCAATGCAAATTTTTACTTAGAAAGCATATTTTCCAACCAACTTTTAAGTGTTTATTGCAGCTCAGCCATTCAGAATATCCAAGTAGTCGACAAAATATGCTTAAAATGGTCTTAATAGCTTATTTTCAAATTTTTGACATTTCCTCCTCAGTCAACCTGTATATCTATATATTCGTATTTATCCTGTTTCCATGACAGGACCAACATTTTGTTTATGGTCTTGTCAATTTTGTTTCTTTTGCACATTGAAAATCCCAAAAATGTGCATTAGATTGCAGTTGTGCTGATTCCTCATATGTAAGCATTGGTTGTCTTCGAGAAGTGTTTTGAAGATTTATTAATGGGATATGGGTTAAGGGATTGCTTCTGTTAAGTAGGTATAATGTTAAATATGCTTCTGTTGTGTGTACATTTTGTTTCTTTATCATATTGTATTATATTATTGTGCTGTATTACATAAAAATGACTTGTCCCATGTCATATATTATGACCAAATGGATGAAATAAATAATCTAATCTAATTTGTGTTAAGGAAAATTTCATGTTAAGTGAGTATGAGCTAACAAGGGTTTACTGTAATTACTTACACTTGTTTGGGAAATATGCATAAGTATTGCCTGGCCTACTTTCAATTCATGCAAAACCCATTTTATATGTTTATTACAGCAAGTGCTCTAAATTAGATGCTCTGTGGTTATACAGTGCGTGATGTCCTTTTCTTTTATCTCCATAGGTTGTTATCGACTGAAATGAGAAATGAAATTTGAATATTTCAAATGTATCCCTTGGTTAAATTTTGAACTTTAAACTCACTTCAGTCAAAGTTGAATTTCGTGAAGGGGAAACAAAGAATGCGTACCGAAAGCATGCTCTCCTTTCCTTTTCTCTTTCTTTATTTTCTTGTATATTATTCTAAATGTGCAGCTTTCTGTTCTTAAGGAATTGTTACTGAGAATTGTTTTTATCTTTCTTTATGTTTTTGATTATTTGTAATAGAATTTCACAATTTTTTAATTTCAATTTTTTAAAGTGTTTGTGTCAGTTTAATGAAAGGAATGTCAGGTTTGAGAAATAATTTAATGTTATGTCTGATGTTAGTAAAGTTGCCGTACCTTTAATAGCTGTAGATATTAAGGGTTGGCAGCAAAAGTTCTAATGAAAATTTGTAAATTTTTGTTGTTTTTCGTCTGTGTTGAAAATTGGATTCAGTAAAGCAAATACTTCAAAAAATTAAAATAACAATAAACTTTTCTGGAGTATTGATTTTCATTGTAACATCTACCTACACATAATGCACACTTTATCTTGAACTGTAATATGAAATATTCAAGTTCTGGATATGTACTTGTATTCTGCCTTTAATTTGAATGCTGAAGTTGAAATTAGCAGAACACAATGCTTTTCTGATATCCTGTTGCAATCTTTTTTTTTTGAGGCAGATTTATTATCTTTTCAAATTTTTAAATTATATTAATTTATATTAAAAAGCAAAACAATCACAAAAGAGTACTCTAGATCAGTCATGTTTATTATCATTGTACTCCAAGCAGTTACGCTTTTTAGAAAATTGTGTTATGAGTTTCCATTACTGAAATTTGTAAGTTTATTATTCTTTTCCATAGATAAAGGTATGATTTCAACCATAGTTCTTGTTCGTTTCTATGGACTGTTAACTTTGATGTCATAAGTTTTTTAAGCTATACATTTCTTTCACTATATTGCTCCTAGTACACATTATTTGCAATTAGATTATGCAAATAATGTGGTTCCATGGCTTGATATTTTATATTGTTTTGTTACTGTTTTTTGTTACGGAATATTATTTGTCAAATAATGTTTGCGATGTTCTTTTTTTCTTGTTATTTATTAATTTTTTTCTGATATGTTAGAAAATTAAAGGAAAAATAATTGAAATTGAAATGTCTTATTGTATCTCTTATCAATGATTTAAGTTTTATTTTAGGTGTTGTTTGAAGATTTTCTGCATATCTTTTGGTATTCAATGGCTATGAATTATGTGGATTGTTGTAAATGAAGCCAATTTGTATTGTTTAAAATGGTTTATTTTTACAGATACCTGGACTTCAAGATGTCCATGCAAAAACAAACTCGCTACTAGATGAAATGAATACTTGGTTTCATCGTGTTATGAGCAAGTTCTATGTGGATACAAAAGTCTTCCCTCCAAAGAGCCAACGGTTCACTGCTGTTTACAGCCGTGATAAGGAGTATTTGTGAGTACCTTTGTTGTTATAGAATAAGTAAGAAGAAATAAGAGAATATCATTGATTTTTATCTTGTTTAAAATCATTCTATTTGAGTTAGTGTTTACTTTCTCAAATATGTAGTGTGGAGAAAATATTGAAATTGTCTAAAGAGATGATTTTGCATGTGCTGGGAACATAGCCATTGAAAGAAAATGCAGACTCCAGAATAAAAAAGGTAATATGTGGAGCCTTAAAAATTCTAGTCATGTTTATGTGTATATTGTTATTTCTCACAACAGCTTATATTGAAATATTTTGATAACGTTCATATCTTCTGATGCTTCAATGTTCACAGTCTTTCTTATAATGCACTTCCCTGAATTCACAGCTTCTCAAATAATGATATAATACACATTGTGACCCACATGTGTCTTTTAATTTTGAAAATATATTAACTTGCAAAATTAAAACAGATAACATAAAAATTAAATGAGTTAAGAAAATGTTCAAATTATATTAAAATGTGTGGGTTGTGTTGGGCTTCTTTGGCTTCCTTGAGTTTAAGGGGCCTTAGTGATGCACTCTTCCCTTCTCAGGCCTTCACGAGAGTCCCTGATGTAGAAACTTCTTCAAACCGCTCTGTCAGTAACCGTCCAATGATCATTAAATCTACCTACGAGCAACCCAACACCATACATCATGGTTTTTCAAAATTGATATTCTCTATCTATCCCACTAAATATTCAGTGAAGTTGACCAAAATTTATAATAAAAGGGCAAGTAGTAAGAAGTGATGCAGGTTTAAGGTTAGTGTTGAAATATCTGGCATAGTTTCATCATAGTACTTTAATTTTGCACAAAACTTTCTAGGCCACATTCTTGTTTTTGTTAAGACAAAACAGCTTTTTGGTCTTAGCCAGACCTGCAGTCATCACACAGTTGCACCGAAGAAGGACGCAATGCAACTGAAAAAGCTTTTGTGCAAATTTAAAGTATTATTGCAAAACTGTGCCTAATATTTCAATTTTGAACTACACTGGCCCATTAAAAATCATTAGAAAAAAACAATTTAAGAAATTAGCTATTGATCATGCTCTCATTTTAAAACTGGGGTGATTTTCTTTAGTATGTAGTTTGTGTGGTATGATAGACTGTACATAGCATGAGGTTCAAGTACAGAGCTATCACGATGGCAGTGGTGACTACAATGACAGCCACTACTGTGACAACCACCATGACAATGAGCATGGCAATGATCAAGACACCTAAGACAATCAAAACACCTACAGTGGTTGACCAAAACGCTTACAATAACCAAAAGCGCCTACAGTGACCAGGTGCTGAGTTGACTAACCATCCACGATATCCAACATGGCTCTGTCAACAAAATACCTGTGATGGCCAAGAAGAATACAAAAGAATACAAAAACAAAAACCTCTATGACAATCATGATGACCACAACGACCAAAATCCCTACGATGATTGAAATTACTACAGCCAGACTACTACGACAACCATGATGGTCACTATCAGAGTAGCTGACTGCTAAGAATTCTCTCCTAGACAGCTGCTGAATTTGATCTTGCTATATATACTGAAGCTAGTATCAAACATCTGCCACCATCAAGAATCGAACCTGAGCACCTCCCAGTCATAGTTGCTGCACTATTTTAAAAATATTAGTATTTTTGCATAATTTTGTGTTATATTGTGTGAAACTTGCAATTATTTTCAAACCTGTCCTAAATCCTTGTTATTGAAGTTAGAGATTAATTTCTTACTGCAATCTATTTTCCAACATTAGTTCTTTCAATCATTTCATGTTCACTTTTTCAAAATATTTGTAGTTTTCATGTAATGTTGAGTTATCCAAATAGGAAAACATCCAATTAGTTTTATTGAAGCATTGCACTTTTTAACTGCAGATCATTTCTCTTAAGCCCAGATTCTGTTTTGATGACACTTGAATTTTAGTCCAAAGTTGCAGTAAAAAGTCAATAATCCTTGTGAAATGAGTATAAAATACAATGAATTGGGAATATAGTTGTTCAGTATTTCATAGTGTATTAGTATTTATTACCTATTTAATGTACTAGTATTTTATGTTGTATGGAAAGAGATTTTGGAGAGATGATGGAAATATTAGAATGTTATTTGAAATAAGGCTATTTTATTTGACCATTAGTCTGAAAAAGTTAAAGCTTTGTTGTAGCAACACTAGTTTGGTGTTCATGTCACATGTTAGATACTGAGATGTACTTCTTTCAATAACATAATGGAAAATATAAATAAGAATTTGATTTAAGAGATCTTTGTTATGATTGAAATACTAAATATTGGGTTATGATTCCAGGTTTGACATTCAAGCTGAAGGATTCTTTACTCCTGCTATTCACTCTCGAATTGTGCAGTTTATATTGGATAGGAAGCGTTTCTCTGAGGATGAACAAGATGATTTTGCATTTGGCATTGAACGATTAATAAATGAGTATGTTTATACTGCAGCTTATCCTTTACATGATGTAAGTGATCGTATTATACGAGAGAGGCAAGAATTGAAATGTTTGTAACATTTCACTTATTGCATATTGATTATCAATAATTAAGATTGCATTGTCTCAGAAAGTTTTGGGTAAATTTATAGATAAAAATGTATAACTATGATCTTCAATTGAAGGACATCAGTTTTCATTTGTCTATGGAATTATATAAATAAAATGTTGTTTTGCGCATTGAAGTTCAAAATGTTATTTCTAACCCTTTCTTTTATGTATATTTGGAAGTCCTTATGATTTGCCTGACCTCCTCTGTGTATACTGTCATCAGGGGTTCTTGAGGAACCTACCAAGGCTTTCATTGTATCCCATCACTCCTTGGGATCAATCTAGTAGAGAGCTCATATAATTCAGAGGTAGCCAGGTGATTAAGAGATCCATCTAAGGGGCTGCCCATAAATTTCATAACACTAATTTTGAGTATTTTCAATACCACCTCTCCCCCATAAAGCACCCATAACACATGCTTGACGCTAAATAATTACGTAACGCTTGCTACAATACTCCTCGTTTACAAGAAGTAAAAATGATTTATAGTATACTGAAAACAATTTGTATTAATTTTTTTTGTTATATATTAAAATTGGTGATAATTAAAGTCAGAATTAGTCAACTAACTTAACAATAAGATGATAACCAAGGACAATTTTTGAGTGACAGAAGAACACATAGACGTGAAAATGTTTGACAACAAGCCATTCACATACCTTCATGGATGTCACATGGGGAGAGTCTATTGTGCCAATTAAATGGGATTCTAGAATATAGATCAATTTTCAATATTTTATTTGTGATCTTACAGATTCAATAAAGCAAATAATGGGAAATATTTCCATTGTCGCTTTAATTTATTCAATTTTTAAAAAATAATTAATATTTTACTGTTTTTGTAGGTTAAAGAAAAAAAGAAATTATTTCAGCAAATGTTGAAAAAAATTAGTGTGACATAACACTAAGCTTACTCCCCTGTTCCCCTATATAACACAGTGTAATTCTGTCTCAAACTGTGTCCCTCTGTGTTTGGTGTTATGTAATTTATGGATGACAAGTTCTGTAATGATATTCTTGCCCAAGTTAGCCAGTGTGCCCTTCTTGTCACTAGTGTCTTTCAGGGATCAGGGGCCAGTTTGCCAATGCTCACAAACCTCAATAACACCTGTTATTTCTTATCAAAACTGTTGTTTTAAATTACTCAGATTGGAATAAAATTAATGGATTATTTGAATTTGGAGAAAGTACAAATAAAGTGCTTATTAAGTGATGTGGTTAACAAAATGTAGGCGATTAAGAGAAGTGGTTATTTAAATGGCTTTAACCAACTTAAAATTTGTAAAAATGATTAGAATAAATCTTGTAATATAGTAGGTGTTTATATGAAAATAGTATAGAGACATCAAATGGGAAAACTCACAAAGTGCAATTTTTTTAAATTTCCTGAAGAAGGCAAATAGGTAATTGCATTTTTTGTACAAATATTTGTTTTGTGATCTGTAAAAGAGAGAATAAAAATGTTTCTAGTGAAGGAATTAAGAACCCAAATTACTGGATTCCCACAAATTTTAGGGTTTTTCTTGAGAAGATTAGGGAAAATCAGTGCCTGAGATGAAGCCAGTCTAGGAAAAGCCCATAAGAAAACTGAATACCTGAATCTGATGTCAATTTTGAATTCATTCAAAATTGTCCTTGAATGTCCTTCAACATGCAACAGTTTGAAGGACTGGGTTCAAAAAATGTATTTTATTGTTAAGTGAGTGAGTGCCTGCTTGTAGAGTTGACTGTCCAGAGGACTACCTTTATGTATTGTCACTAATAATAATAATAAATTTTTGTGTTAAAGGGAGATTTAAGACAATCTGGAAGTTGGAGATACACCCTTTTTACAGAATGGGCAGCTGTTAGAAAGTCATTCAGATACCAACCACTGGATTATATCAAAGATTATTTTGGTGTGAAGATTGGGCTATACTTTGCATGGCTTGGTTTCTACACACACATGTTAATTCCTGCATCCGTTGTAGGTGTCTTATGTTTCATTTATAGTTGTGTTACACTGTATGATAATCAGCCGAGGTATGTGTAAGCTACATTGGTGCTCATATCACATTTGTTCTAATTCATTTTTATTTGAATACATTTTCTTTTTCAGTGAAGACATCTGTAACAAACATCAGAATATTAAAATGTGTCCTCTCTGTGATTACTTCTGTGATTATTGGAACTTGGAGGAGACATGTCTTCATGCTAGAGTAACTTATCTCTTTGACAATCCAAGCACAGTTTTCTTTGCTATATTTATGTCTTTTTGGGGTATGTGGTTCTCTTTTATATTAGAAACTAGTTTATATGGTTTGTTGTACAGGTTTTTTTTGGAAGTAATATTTGTAATAGGAGTAGTAATAGAAGTACATAGTAGTCATGACTTAGAAGATTAGTTTATTAATTCAGAATTTATTTTCTCCTTGTAAGAAAATATAATCTTGTTTAGTCAGCAAGTACCGCAAAAGCAGGGTTATCTGCAAAAAGGTCTTAAAGACTTTGTTTATGGTCATGTTGTGGGTTAACATGCACTCGTTACAGTTTTTGACCTCCCAGACCCTGTGCTAACTCTGGAAGGCTTGATAAAAAAACAAGTTTGTCATGTTATCCTCATTGATTTTTTAACCATAAATCCATTAAAAAAATAATTTCAACCAATTTTAAAGATGATAAATTTCCAACGACTTTTGTATAAACATTTTTTTGTAAACTTAGAGGGGTTAGGCAGGATTTAAATATTCGTATTTGAAATACATATATTAAATGTATTTTGATTTTGAAAATCTGAATTTTTTATTTTTTTGGATATGTATTTTGGAGATATATTTAAATAAATAAAATAGGTGTATTTAAAAAAGAAATATTTAAAATACTTTAATAAAAGTAAAATTCATGGAGCTTATTTTTGCTTTCATTCGAAAGTATGTAAAATAATTTAAAGTATTTTGCCCAATCCTCCTTACTGCTAAGGGAGCTACTGCCTTTACAAAAAATGCTATCTTTTCAAGATTGGTATTCAGTGGTTAGACCCAGTCAGCCATTTGCTTTGTTAGAGTCTGCTCTTTCTGTGTAGTATATTTTCAGTTGTTGAAGCATTTCTTCTGTGCTTGAATGCTTGTTTGTTCTTTTAGTGTAACTAATTTCTTTTGCATTATAGTTGTTATTTGTACCTTTGTTCATATGTCAACTTCATTTAGTAAAGGAGAAGGGGCAGATATTCTGGAGCTCAAAAAAGCATGCACAGATTGTCATTCTACCCCACATGTTACACATAGTGGTTAACTATTTTTGAATTTTAAAAAAGTTGTCTCGTCTCTAATAACCTTGTGATTGGTTTGTGAATTTTCATGCTGCCCTATTGTAGATAGGAGCCCATCTATTTTTTATGATTTTTAGAGAGAAACCAGAAAAAAGTCAGAACAAAAATGTTTTTTCAAGCCTAGTGTTCTTAGAAGATGGTGTGGGAGGTCCAAACTTGCAGCTGTAACAAGCGTTCATACTACATACCAGAATAAACTGTTTTTATGACCTTTTTCTTAGTAAAGTTCTTGTCAACTCAACTATACAATGAAACGATAAATTAGATTCATGTTGTTCCATATTTTTCCACACAGTCTTGTCAAATTGAACACAAGTAATGGTGTTAATAATACTGTTAATGATTTTATTGAGTGATTAGAACTATATATGGGTATTTACTTGACTGTTTGGGAGATGTCGCATTCTAGGCACAGGTGTCAATGTTTCAGCCACCATTCTGCAATCATCCTCAGGGCAAAATTCTAAGATGCATTTCACCCTGAAGAAAATCGCAGAATGGCATTTGAAATGTTGACACACGTGCTCAGGACGTTGCATCTCCCAGACAGCCAAGTAAATGCTCATATCAGACAGTTCTAATCACACAATGAAATCGTTAACAGTACTATTAACATCATTACTTGTGTTTAATTTGGCGAAACTGTTTGAGAAAATTCTTGTGTGATATATAAATAGCCAAGTAAATACAGACTCCTGCCATGGAAGCCTACACAATCATTTGTATGATATGAGTTTTATATTCTTGTGAATTTGAAAGTTACTTGTGGCAAATAATTTTCTTTCTAAAGGTAAAGTGACTTATATCTCAATATACATAATACAAGGGTTAGGGTGGGGCATAAACCATGGCAACTATTGAATGTGTGCGTATGTGTGCATGCATGCATGTGTGTGTGCATGCGTGTGCGTGCATTTGTGTGTGCGCATGTGCATGTATGTGTGTGTGCATGTATGTGTGCGTGTGTGCGCGCACGTGTATGTATGTGTGCGTGCGCGCGTGCATGTAGTGTGTGTAGTGTGTGTGTGGGTGGGTGGGTGGGTGTGCGTGCGTGTGGGACTGTGAGTGCGAGTGTGAGCACGTGGGCATGTGTATGTTGTTTCGTAGGGAGTGTATTAGGGGTGGAGGGTGCATGGGTGTGGGGGTGCACTTGCACATGTGCACCAGACAAACAAGCATGTGTGTGTTTTTGAGAAAAAATGTTTTAATATCATGTAATGCTATCTGTTACATTGAAGATGTACATCGAAGTGTGTGGTCACAACATCACTTGTCAGGCTTCTATCATGCAAGATGTGGTGAGCTTTGTGCGAATTTCTCAAGCCATAGCTCCTCTCAGCAACAGCAAAGCAACCAGCAATCAGTGACTGATGTGGCAGCGCCAACCGGCAACCAGCTAATTAGTAGCTGATGTGGCATACCTATATATCAAGCACAAATTAGGAGGAATACAAATATTGAGAGAATGAGTTACTTGAGTTATAGGGGCAAAGTGGTATTGAGAAAAGTGCCATCTGTAGGGTTTTACAGAAAAATCTGCATGTGCATAAAATTGCATCCAAGCAGGTGCCATATGCACAACTGGAAGTTATTGAGATATGCAGCACGCTCTGATCACTTAGCATGACTGCAAAAGGACAGAAACCGCTTCCCTTCACAAATTATTGTAATCAGTGAATTTTGGACCAGTCAAAAACTCAAACATCAGTATGCAGAATGGTGATGTTTCAGATCAACAATATAGCCTTGCTCTGTGAAATTGATGTTAATTGTTGCGTATGATGTTAAGGGCGACTTTGTTTGCCACTGTATTCCATGTGGCAGCAGATTATGACTGGAACTTCCTGTTGAGGCAGATACAATATGGCATTAGAGAGAAATGTCCTGATTTTCTAGGCAGTGCATTCATTCTCCATAACTACATATGACCACATAAAGTACAAAGTGTAGGGTGGTTACTGTAGCACAGGGAGTGGGAAGAAGTGGAACACAACTGTACTCTTCAGACGTTTTGCTGAGAGACTATGGCCTCATAAGAGGGCAAAGGAATCATTGCATGATAGACAATTGATGACAAAAATAGACATATCAAATACTGTGGAAAGACTGGTAACTAGAATATTGTAATCAACCCCCCCCTCTCTCTGCTTTGTATTCTTGGAATCGGGGACAGGTTTTTCATAACAAAAACATAACACATAACTAAAATTTACTAGAACAATGTAATCTACTAAAAAATGAAATGATGGATGATTTTACATCGAATAACATGGAAATATACCTTGCGGCTCAATCAAATTTGATTGACAATGACTGGCATAATTAATCAAAATGATACAATGCAATTTTAAATTTAGGCCGCAGATGATTACTCAATGATTACGCTGATGGCGTATGAACTCCTCCCTCTGATGGTTATAGTCCTTCCGCATTATTGCGGTAACAGTTACGACATTATCATGTCTGATGTTTTCGAGAGGAATGCCCCTCAGCTGGCGTCGGCTTCGAGCAGACGGGGGGAAGGAAGGACCTCGCCCTCTACTGTGTCCAAGGTCGACCGCTCTCTCAGCCGCTCGGTCGGTTTCCACCGCCAGATCGCTTACCCAGCGATAATCACCTTCCAGGCACCCCGGGATGACGTCATGAGCGACAGCCGCAGCGGGCTCCCTTTCTCTCCGAATTTTCGACTCGCGAATAGTTCATTCGAGTGACGCAAACGCGTATGGCGTGCAATCACGATTACGACCGGTCATTTGCACTGGTAGCAGATCGAGTTCGGCTAGGGCTTACGTCACGATTTGGAGACTCGGTCCACACGACGACTGATGCGGGAAACCTGCATTTACGTCCCCATCTGATTATTCCCCGCTAACTAGGCGAGTGCAAGTTCCTCATGAGAACCTGAGAGCAATCTCTCTCCTCTCGAACTTCGAAAGGACGTGTCGGTTCTCACGTAACTCGAACAGAAGTATTAATTCTCTCGTGACTCGAATAGCAGTGTCGGTTCTCACGAACCTCGACTAGAAGTGTCTCTCGCGAAGTTCGACTAGAAGTGTCGGTTCTGACGTAACTCGGATAGAAGTTTTTCTCGCGAAGTTCTCCCGTCCTGACGAGAGCTCTGATACCCCTCCCATTACTTCCTTGGCTCGCTCTGATTGCCGGAACTTGAATTTCGGCGGAGTGGCGGGGCATGCCTCCAGCCAATGTCTTGTCTTCTCGCAGACGAAAAATTTCCTTTGAGTTCGGAGTCCGTTGGGCCGGCGAGCGTCGGTTTCGCTCCGTGGTCCGCGAAAGTTCGTTCTGACCTAGTTCCCAAGAGCGGCACGTGTGAAGAGTCCGTTTAGTTGTAAACATGGAGTGGGTGTTTGTCTCCGGGTTGGTGCTTTGTTGATAGCGCCGCCAAGCAGACAAAGCCTGCCCTTCTCCTCCCCCTGCTTGGGTTGTGGCGGTGGCGCTGTCCGGACGGGCGGCCCCACAGAGGAAAGGCCGGTCATAAACCCCAACCGCCCCTTGCTTTAAGTGCCTGGCTTGCCGGAACGTGAGCAGAGCCGCTCCCAATTCTCGTTACACGCCCGATCGACTCGAAATTTATAAGGAATTAAATAATATTCCTATCATACTTTGTTCGCGTCGGGTCGTACCGTTACAATATGATGAGAAAAATGGTAAAGCAGATCGTATTTAATGCCTACTACATCTTTGGCAGCATGTTTTGGACATTGTAGGGTACTACTTTGAGGGCTTACCTTTGATCTCGTACAAGGGTAAACGAACCGTTGTGTAATAGACTCTTGATGACAAAAATAGACATTTCAAATACTGTGCAATGACTTATGACTAGAATCATATACAATTACGAAAATGGCGAAGCAATGCCAATCACGTCATGGGGAGCATGTTATAAACCCTTCAGAGAACAACTCTGAGGGCCTTTGGAAAGGATTTATGTACTGTGATGGTGTGTAATCAATGGTATCGAAGGCTTCCGCGGCCAGAGTCATGATCTAGGCTGTCCGGGTGACGCCGCGTCGAAGGCTGAGGTGCCGACGTTTCGACCGACATGTCGCGGTCCTCTTCAGGGCTGTATTGCGATACACGCCCGATCGACAATACAGCCCTGAAGAGGACCGCGACATGTCGGTCGAAACGTCGGCACCTCAGCCTTCGACGCGGCGTCACCCGGACAGCCTAGATCATGGTGTGTAATCTTTACTGTTGTATCAACTACCTAAATAAATATGAGACCCACACTTTTGGCGTATTGTTAAATATCTATACACTTTGTCCATTCCTAGACATTTCCTGTGTTCATGTTTCCACCTCAGGTATTTTCACAATAGTTGCCATTTCTTATGCCTCAAACCTTGTGAACAACAAAATTTGAAAGTTTGAATTCTAATTATACAGTCACAAAAGTTCATGGGAAAAATTACTATTTTCTTATCATTTGTAAAGAATATAAACTTTCCGTTGATCATTAAGCCATTAAGCATCAATTGCTTTGTGATTTGCTAGAAATTCAAGATTCAAACCAGGAGTCATGAGTTATTTGTTCATAATGATAAACAGAGTGGGTGGCCAATTTACATGTGGATTCTTGGTTATGTTGAATTGCTTATTAGCATACAAATAATGCAACTAACTTTTGTAAGAAAGCTTAATATATATGTATTTTTTCTATTCTTTCTTAAGCTGCTACTTTCTTGGAACTGTGGAAGCGCTATTCAGCAGAAATTACTCATCGATGGGATCTGACTGGTTTTGACATTCAGGAGGAACATCCTCGCCCACAATACTTGGCTCGCCTTGCTCACATCAAAAAACGAGAGATCAATGTGGTGACCAACTACTATGGAACCTCATGTTCCTTTTTGGCGAATGCGTGTGCCAGCTACTATTCTTAGCTTTTCTGTTGTGATGTTATTGGTGAGTCTTAACAAGCATTGCCAAACCTTACATTGTTAGTACAGAGCCAAAAATGCATATCTTTTATATAGTTATTACGAAGGAAAATGGAATTACTTATTCAGGTACCTGGAAAAAAACTATTATTATACTCATTGAATAAGATGCAAATAATACAAATATGCAAATAAACAAAAGCAAAAGTATTGAATCGTTATATTAGAAATCTCAAAATTCTTGAAGGGAGGGGGATAAAAAAATCACTTTTGCCAATGAACTGTGGTGGAAAATTTCTTGTAACAAAAGTTATACTTATGATGTTTGTCCAAAGTGTTTGATTACTAGGGAGAGGATATTTATGACCTAAAAAATCTTGAAACATGCTTTTAAAAATATGCATTTATGACCTAAAAATTCTGAAACATGCAATTTAATAATGCAATTAAAACTAACAATATTTAGTTGTCTATGTAAACCTTTCTTGATAAAATTTCAGAAAAATCAAGCCAGGAATGAAAATTATTGAACAAACACAATACAATCTACCTTACTTTTTGGGAGAAATAATTGAAGTAGATATTCACCTTTGTGAAGTACATTTTGTTTGCCTGATTAAAAAATATGAAATCAAGAAAAATCCTTCATTTGCTCAAATATTTTATCATCTTTAGAAAAGAAAAAATCGCAATAGCATAATGTCAACATATTTTCATCTTATGATTTTACGTTATTATTTAATGCTCACTTATAATTAGCTTCTATGAAAAGATGTAGTGTCATAAGTCTCTATTTGAACAAAATATGCATCTAGAATTACACAAATATGCACCAGTGGGAAAAATTGGTCAAATATGCACAAATATGCACTAACATATTAATCTACATTGTATCCAATTCTAACCAAATCTGTGGCCGGATTCATTAAGTAATATAGACTAGTAAAACGGACAATCTTTGAAGTGTTACAAATGACATGTGTTGTAACTTCAATGTGTGGTATTTTCCACCAAATGTTCGTTGATAAAATGTGATTATATTTTACTTCCTACTTGCCATAGAAACTTATATTTATCCTGACATCGTGTATTAAAAAATTCAGAATTATGCATATTAAAGTCTCTGATAAGATCCTTTTGTTACATTGATTTGAACAGTGGCAGAATTTTAGATCTACCATGAGAGGGGGGGGTCCAAATTTGAACTCCAGAGCAATTTGAATATAAAGTTTGCATATAGTTACACATTGAGTAGTACAAATTTTTATTCTTTTTCCCAACATTGGGAAGGTAACTGTCCTATCCTCCTCCCTCTCCCTCCCTTCCCAATGAAACTCTTTGGTGATCACAATCTAAATGAAATGGATATTTGTTAAAACTTTTATTTTAGAATGTGAATAGTGCTTGAGAGACTCAGGGCTTATGTTTCTTCACAATGGATTGAAAGACAAAAATCAACCTGATTAGAAGAAAGAAATGACCTTATTAACAAATTAAATTTTATTAACAGTTGTAGTTACAGTGAATTGTACTTTGTGCCCTTAAGCTGTTTGGCCTCTGGGCTTTTAACTCATCAGACCCAGTCTTAAATAGATAGTGAACTTGTGTACATTTCTTTCAATGTTTTACCAGTTGACTAAATTACAGTAAATGCAAGCACAGTTCGTTCTTTCAAGAAACAAGTAAGATATTGCCTATGCAAAACTGTTTTTACACCATTAAAGAGTAAATTGATTTCGTAAAATGATAATTGTTGATACATTTTATTTTAAAAATTAAGCAATGCAAGGCAAGTACAAAATGCAAATTCTTTTATTACTTAAAACTTCATTTTTACTATATTTCTGTCTCCCACAAATATTGTAAATCAGCCTGTGGGTCAATGATCCGTGTCTTCATCTGTTTTTCCCATGATCTATTGACCAATTGCTAAAATGGCTCTTTCCTTTGCTTCTATGTTAACATTTATTCTAAATGTAGCTTCACTATTTGCATATGTTTTCTTGGGTTCTCATTTTGCTCGGTTCAAGAGCAGTGGGAGCTAATTATTTTTTCATCTGTGCATTCAAATCAAATCTGTACCTAGTTTGCTAGTGCAAATAGTTTCTATGGTAAGTCAGTGAATGATTTTTGTTATCAAATATTCAGTCAATGGTTCCTTAATTCATTATTCAACTGTGTATGCATAGAGTAAGAGAGAAATGGTAGGGATTCTGAAGCTCCAGAAAAAGGTCGCAGAAAAAGGTTGCTTCTCCCATGCATATGCCATATACAGTTTTGGGCTTTAAACATTTTTTATTTAACCTATCATGATCAGGTTTTTAATCCAGTTTCCCTGATCCTGTGAGGAACTGCTGAGACAGGACCTGTGTTTTGCTTCTGAACATAAATGTAGCCTGTAAATTAATATAAATGTACTATCTGTGTGCATTTTCTTGAGCTCAGTGAAGAATACAGTTATTCTCCCAGCTGCGAGTCTATTTCTTCATAAAGGGCTTGATAACGCATAATAGCCACAATCTGCAGCTGATTTTCCTTTGCAAATAATTTTATTACATGGTATTGAATATTTTCTTTTAATTCTTACCCAATACACTCGTTAACTCGTTAATCAATTAACTTAATGTGCATATGAGTTAGAGCATGTGAAAAGTGTTCAGATTGTACAGACTTCTCCCCTTAGTATATCACTTATAGTTTTTAACTGCTTTTTGGTGTTAAATAAATTCAAATTATAAGTCCCTTTTCCACAACCTTTCAACACCTTGAAGTTCATTGGGATATTCGACCTTTTATATTCAAACTGTGGTATTTAATGAATAGTATATCAAATTGGAAAGTGCAGAGAAAGGATAAATTCTGGTACAATTTTTGTGAGTTCATTAAAGGTTCAAGAGTATTGGACTATAAGTGTCAATAGTTCCAGTAATGCATCTTCTTGATTCATGTTTCATTGGTCCTATTGTGGATTGTATGAAACATTAATTGTGTCTTATCTTCTTTCTTAATTGCATGGAAGTTGAGGTAATAAATGGTTTGAGTTTGATTGCTAGTTATATTCTGTTTCTTTTTTAAAACAATGCATATTTCCAATCTCCATTCAGGTAGCAATGGCTGTGGCTGCTGTTTTGGGAGTTGTTTTATATCGGATGTCTATGCTAGCTGCTCTGTCTGTCTATGGCAGCCCTGAATTTAACAGCTATGCAATACTGTTTACCACCACAACTGCAGCATCTATCAACTTATGTTGCATCATGGTTTTTAATTGGGTATGGCTGTCTATAACTATTTTACTGTAACAATGCTATTCTGTTCATATAACAATGTAATAATAATAATAAAAATAATAATTATTATATTATTGTTGTTATTATTATTATTATTATTATTATTTCTTCATTTAGCTATTTGACTATTAACAATATTACTTATGACTATAACAATAATAATCATAATAGAATAGTAAAACTAATATACAGAAGCATTTTCAAGTTAATTATTTCATAACTAATTTACCCACATTGATCAAACATCCAAATTACAAAAATAAAAATCTAAAACATATAACAAAACCATGAACATAAATCTTACACTTATTGACTTAATTTTCTCCTAAACTTTTTTAAGCATGTAATAGTTGTCAAGAGTTCAGGAAGAGCATTATATCGTAGAACATCTAATAAGGAAAAGGATTTCTACACTGCTGACATTTTGCAAAATCATATTTGCAAAAACATGTTCTAATCAATTTTCTGAGTAGTTCTTCTTTCTTTAAAATTTTCAGCTTGAATAGCATTCAATAAATAAATAGTCAAATTATGTAAAATTTTAAACATGAAAATAAGCACATCAAAATTGATTCTTTGCTTATTTCATTTTAAATATATTTCATTCCTCTGTTTCATTGTTCCTGTAATCTCAAAATTTAACTCTGATTAAATGAAGTCAATAAACTAGCACAATAGTGAAAATGTGGAGCAACTAAGTACTTTTGTAGAAGTATTCGAATGAATTAACTTAGAACCTTAACGTTTACTTTTTCTCTATAGATAAGATAACTTGTTTCCAGCTATCTTTAGCATATAATCAATATTATTTTCAAATTCTGATTTGTTTTTAACTATTATATCCAAATATTTCATTTCTCTACCTTTACTTATTATTTTTCCTCCTCTTGAGAATACATTTAATCTACCTATTTTTTTATGAGGACTTCTTGGTAAAATAATTTTAGGATTTTCCAAATTTATTTACGAACGTCTATTCCTCCCTGTAATGTAAACGGTATTGTAATTTTTCAATTTCGTCTATGTTCTGACATTCAACAAAACAGTATTAAATAAAAGAATTTTAAAGTCAAATTGATAAATTTTTAGATGTAAGTACTTTTCAATATCATTTGTATATTAAGTAAAACAAATTGGTCCTAAAACGAAATTCTTGCAAATCTCTGCCAATCATGTTAATTTCATTTGAGAGGGCATTAGCTGTCTGTTTTTATTTTCCAAATATAATTTAAACCACTTTACTTTTGTTCCACCTAATTTATATTTATTTAATTTCATAATTAATAATTTTGTATCTAGTTGTTTCAAAAGCTTTTTTTAGGTCTAAAGATAAAACTTCCACCAATTTATTTCTGTAACAGTTATTGTTCATTGGTTTAAAAGATATTGCAGTTTCACTGGAATATTTCTTTCTAAAACGTCATTAATGGTTATTAAAATTGCGTTTCTGTCCGGTATTTTAAAATTTGATTTTTAACTATCAATTTCAGTTTTTGTTTAAAGTTAGGAAACCTACTATTTGATCTAAATTCTAAAGCCTTTTCCATGTTTGGTACTTTTTAATTAGGTATCACAGTTGAAATCTTCCATTCATTTGGCACTACACCCGTGTTTGTGAATTTTTGAGAGTCTAAATGAAATTATCACATCAAAAGACTTTTTTGTAACATTAATTGGTATATCATGATATAAATTATGTTATTTGGTAAGCTTGTTATAATTTTTTTAGTGAATCATTGTCTGTTAATTTAAATGAATGAAATTTATTCTCAGTCCGACTTTCATTAACATATATATCAACTATGTCCGTATCATCAAAAATATCAACTAACTTTTGTATACTTTCAATAAAGAAGATATTAAATTTATTTGCTATATTATTTCTTACACTATTTCATCAAATATAATATCTTCAATGATGTAGCTTCATATAAGATGTTTTAATTGTATTTGTAATCTTTTTCCACAATATTTTGGGATTATTATGATTTTTTTCAATTTCATAATTTGTGTTGATTGTTTGTTTTACTTTCTTTACAACATTAAAATAATTTCTGGTTGTTTCATAGTTACACCAGTCTTCATCATTTTTACTTTTATATATACTTTTATATAAATTATATTTTATGAAATTTAAATTGTTCATTTCTAAATCATAGCATAGCATTTTTAAACATGATTGAGGTACTTCTTTAATCAAACTTTTTCCTATGTTAAAATGTGTCTTTTATTCCCACCCTGATTAAAATGACACTTAAATCCTTCCAGAATTAAAGTAACCACAGAAAAGAAAAAAAAAAGGGGGGGGGAAATAATGTGACACAATGAAAACTTAAATGAGTAATAATAATGTTAATATAATTATTGTTTGTGTACATGAATATTTATTGTATGAATATTTCAGTTACTGAAACTCAGTTCTGGAATACTTATTTTCTCTTCTTTTTATTTGTATGTTTTTAAAGATGTTGTAGTACTCATAGCTACTGAGTTCTTAATTATGTGATTGACGTGCAGGATCTTCTCAGAGACTTCAATTCATTAACGATAGTGAACATTCCTCGGTGACAGCAAAGATATTGTGGTAATGCATGATTATTAATTAAGGTTTGCAGAGATAATTTAATACTATTTTGTGGTTGATATCTCTGCAATGCTTAATTAATAATAATAATAACATTCATTCCTTATGGGTTTTGGGTCAGGAATTTTCACTTTAAAAACTAAATCTTAGTCCTGCCCATCATCAATGGTCATTTCGTATAATTTATTCATTCTGGACCCACCAGCAACTTCCATATTCATTACAACATTCGAAAGAAAGACAGTTTGAATACACCGTACATCTAAGAGAAAACATTTAAGTTAAAAATGATTCAATAATTAATCTTCAACAAAAAATACTTATCATCACAAACTTCTTGAACCCCACCTCCAGAAGGCTGCCTGTTCTCCACTGAAGAGATTTGTCCTTTATGGCATAGGCATGCACGCAAAGAAATATTTATTTCTTTATAATTAACAGACAATTTGTCCACAATACAAAAAAGTGCTGGAATAGCAATAATTAACAGATACAAGACATCATTTCACAAATACATAATAAAACAAAATAATACATCACAAAATTTACAATATAGAATTTGTACAGAAATCAAGGAGTACGATATGAAATAAAAAATATAAAATACAATAACAAATACAGCAGATAATTAAAAAATGCTTAAATTGTAAATTTATCAAGGGTATACGATTAATTATTGAGGGGAGCTAACATCAGCCATACTCAAAAATCGATCTCCTTTAGTAACCCTTTCAAAAGCTAAATTGTTCGGCATGGCTCAAATCTATGTCAACACCATATGCAATTTTGCAAGTTCTGCTGATAGGATTGTTGGAAGTAAACACTTTCCTGTATCGTTTTGAGAAAAAGCTCCTTGGTTTCTAGAATTGATTTGCGGCCTTTTAAAAGTGACTTCACTTAACAAGAGGGAGCAATCAATTTTACTGCAAAGTAGTTTCAACAAAAATTTAAAATGAACAAATTCTTTATAAGATTTAAGTGTAGGAATCCCCAATTTCATTGCAATCCCACCATATTCATGTGACAAAAAAGGATCCTGCACACCCAATGCAGAAGCAGAAAGTCTAAAGAACTAGTGTTGTACAGTATCAAGCCTGGACATTTCTTTTAAAAAACGTGATGACCATACAACTAATGAGTACATGAGAATGCATTCAAACGTATGCAAAATCTGTGAACACAAAGTTTGTGAACACATGTTCTTCTAATAAATCCAAGAGTCTGATTGGCATTGTTGGCAATACTATTCATATATTCTCCAAACGACAATTCAGAGTCAAACGCAACACCAAGATCTCTGATGGTGGTAACACTGTCCAGACATATCGCATTGATTACATACCCCCCCCCCCCCCGTCAATTAGTGACCATTGGCGTAGAGAGGGTAATAGTTTTACACTTATTAGAATTCAAAACAAGATCATTGACAGTACACCATTTGCAGTGGCGTAGCCTGAGTTTTGGCTTAGGGTATGTAACTCGAGAAATGAGAAAATAATTTAAAACTCCTAAATATTCCTCATTCACCAATATCCATTTCTGTCACATTGGTCAATTACAGCACACAAATAATTTGTATATTTAAAATAAAAACTGATCCAGTAAAAGTAATAATACCTCACGTACTTCATGTAGTTTACTGGTTGAAAGTTAGAAAAAGTTGACTTAAGTTCACGACCTAGCAAAATATAAATGTGTGTCCTCATACTTTAATAATAAGAGCACAATCAAACCCAATGATTTTCAAAATTGTCCAATTCATATCATTTGGAACCCATTAGAATTGACATAATTTATAAAATGGAAAGTAATGATCTATTATAAAAATATAATATGAAAGAGAAAATCAATCAATTTACAGTCACGTAATGAAAACAGTTGACAGTTGTCCTTTGCTAATTACATCAAGGGTTTCATCCAGTATCGAGGAGACAAAAGAGGCTTTAGAAAATTCATTTTTAATTTCATGGGATATTACCATGCTCACGCTTAAAATCCAATTAATCTGAATTTCTGGCGAGATTGCATGAAATACTGCAATTTTCCATATCATCCTTGTCTGTTTTATCATATTTCATTATTACACTTATATATTCCGTGAAATTTTCTCTATTTGATGATCCCCTATTTTCATTATGGCTTGAAAATACAAGCCCTTGTCTCCCAAAAAAGCATACAACTTGAATGAAGTGTGACAGAACTTCCGTATTTTCCCTTATCAGTGTTGCATTGCTCAAAATAGCCTGCGTTGGCTGTTTAAATAAAATTATATCCTCTCATATTTTTTTCAAATATTTTTAACTGTTTCTCACGTGATATATTTTGTCCACGGAACAAAAATACGACTCCATAATTATGTAGGCACTTTGGATTGCGTTGTACTCACCATTCCAGGACACAGATGTGTATTGCACAGTCACATACCCTCGTGCGTTCAACCAGCACAATCCCTAACCTTAATTGGCTACAAATGTATAGTTGCTAAATGCATTAAAACAAGATAATAAAACTTAAATAAAATGACAATTAATCTCATTCTTCGTACAAACACCGTAGAGAACAATGAAGTTTCATAAAACGACAGTTTTTCGTGGGCACCTTGGATGTAATGAGTCATTGTGCATCTGATTCACAGCGCAGGCTAGGCGGCATTTCAGACAGATTTGTTCATCCTTGTGAAGAATCAAATTCTCAACGGCGCTAATGTTTAAAATATAATGAAATATTTTGTAGTAGAACAAGAAAATAACAAATGGACAATTTTTAATCATTTTAAAATAAAAATAGCTGATATTGTCAGGGTATGTAACAAATCATCCACATCCAGGGACATCCTACGCCCCTGACCATTTGGCAAAATTATCAAAAGACTTTTGTAGCCTTGTCTTCTCTTGAGGTGACTTAATGACTCTAAACATTTTGAGATCATCAGCAAAAAGCAAATGTTCATTTCTTAACACTTGACTAACTTGATTAATAAAAATATTAAATAGCATGCATGAAAACTGTTCATTTTAGAAGCTCCAATACAAGCATTGCAATAACAAAGTAAGAGACAAAACAACAATGACAATTATAAAATTAAGAATTAAGAAGCACGATACAAAATAAAATAAATTTAGCAATAATTATGTAAACAGTGTTAAATAGTTTTAGAAAATGAGTATAGATTAAAACTCAAATTGCTGCATATTATACTATCATTTGCAATTCTAGCAAGTCTGGGAATCGCAGAGACATACATAAATTTAAATCTACAAAAAATTTCTTGTATTAACTTAACATTTCTAATATTACATGGATTTGGACATTTGGCAAATAGATTCCTCAATGCAGCAGAATCAATCAACCTTGTAAGAAGTTTATATGTGAAGAGCATGCCCTTTGTCAGTCTTGCATATTCCAATGATAGTATATTCAATGATTTATTTAGTGAATTATAATAATTTAAAATTATAATTCAATAATTTTCAAGATTAGCCTTATATGCTACATATGAGAAAAAATGGGCTGAACCTTTTCAATCCTTATAATTTAATAGTTAGTACTGAAGAACAATACATGAGTTTAAGATTTAACCAAAGAATTTTCTTGACACCACTGAACAAGACCATTCAAGTCATGCTGCAAAAGTACAGTATCATTTTTGTCAGATATTACCCTCCAAAACTTTCATTCATCAGCAAATAAACTAAAAAAGCTGTTTTTAAACACATTAATTATGTCATAAATAAATATCAAAAATAACCAAGGACCCAAATGAGAACCCTGAGAATTATTAAAACCTTTATAATTACATTTTGATAAATTATAATTCTCAAATTCTAAAACTTTTTCTTTTGTTTTGTGATTTGATTTCCGAGATATTTTTATTATTGTGTGATCACTTATCACATAATTTTTTGTGTGTGTTTTATTTAATATGTTTCCAAAAACTAAATTAAGAAAATCCTATTTTCTCACTTTTTTCCTTACTAGACCCACAAATTTAATGGCAGAGTTGTGTCTTAAAGTTAATATTAGAACAGTATCTGAACATGTGGTCCACAAATCATTTACAGAAATCCTTGGCCAATTACTACTATTTGTCTAATAAGGCATAATTTTTTTCAAAATTTTAAAAATATTACATCTTGGAAGGTATTTAAATTCTATTACAGAAAATTCTCATTATAAAATTATTAAAAGCAACAGGAGGAGAAGAAAAATGTTGAATTAACTGAATCAACTCTGTTTGAAAAAGTTTGGACCCAAGAAAAAATAAGCTTTCCAAATGTTCAAGTATGTATATCTACACATGCACATAAATAAATATAACAAACAGAATTACTGATGCTGATTTTTCCATGAAGTTTTTGATAGATATATCTTTGACAAAACTGCAATCTTAATGAGTGATTTTAAGAGAGATTATATATCAAAGTTTTTTTAATATGAGAAAGGAGGTGGTGTGTATGTGGAGATGCTACTTGGCAGACCTCTTGATTAATGACTGTGACCAGATGTGACTTATAATAACAGATATTATTAACGGAGGATCACTCCTTAGTGCACGAGTTAATAGAAGAATTACTCCCAAGTGCAAAGCGCTCAATGCCCCTCCAAAGGGCTTGGAGACACGTGTCAATCTAGACTAAAAAACAGTGTGTAATCGAGACAAATAGTGTAATTGGCCGAGGATTTCTGTAAATGATTTGTGAACCATGTATTCAGATACTGTTCTATTATGAACTTTACGACACAATTCTGTAATTCAATTTGTGGATCTAGAAAGGTCAAAAGCCTGACAAAATAGAATTGGTAACATGCCTTTTTTTTCCTTCTGGTGTGCTAGATCTGTTATGCATATGAATTTATGTAGTCTATTGATCCTATATAATGCAAAGTAGTAGTTTTAATGTAATATAACAACTCTCATTAACTTATTGCTGAATAACTATTTTTCTTTAGATCTATGGATGGCTTGCTGAATATTTAACAGAACTGGAACTTTTGAGAACCCAAACAGAATTCGATGACAGTCTTACTCTCAAAATATATTTGCTTCAATTTGTGAACTACTATGCATCCATCTTTTACATTGCTTTCTTCAAGGGAAAATTTATTGGATTTCCTAGCAAGTACAATCGACTATTCACATATCGGCAGGAGGAGGTACAATATGCTGAAATAAATGTATATAAATAATTTTATTTATTTTATAATTCTAATTGCTAACTCTCCATTTCAGTGTGGTCCTGGTGGTTGTTTACTTGAATTGTGTATTCAGTTGTCTATTATCATGGTGGGGAAACAAGCTATGAATACTGTTTTGGAGATGCTATTTCCGTAAGATCTCTGTAGTCTTCGATATATATTCGGCAAGATATAAATTAGGCATATTGTAAATAGTTGATTGTTTCAGGCTCTTTTTTAAATGGCTTAATACATTAAAAGTGAAAACTGGTATTCGACCAGGTTCTGGATATACTCGCAGTACTCACCAATGGGTCAAAGACTTTAAACTAGTGGAATGGGGTCCTCGTGGTCTCTTCCCAGAATATCTGGAAATGGGTTGGTATTCACAAAATATTTTATGTTAATTAATTATAGTAATGGAATTTTTATGTTTAATTTTCGTTGCAGTTTTGCAGTATGGTTTTGTCACCATATTTGTAGCAGCTTTTCCTTTGGCTCCCTTTTTTGCCCTTTTAAACAACATTTTGGAAATGCGCTTGGATGCAAAAAAACTATTAACATATTTTCGGCGTCCTGTTACTCAACGAGTTAGAGATATTGGCATTTGGTTTCGTATTTTGGATTCTATTGGGAAGTTGTCTGTAATTACAAATGTATGTTATTTGATATTACTTGAATTTATTTGCATTCAATTGTGTTGATTGTTTAATCTAATTTTCTTTTTCTGTTATTAGGGCTTTATAATTGCTTTCACGTCAAACTTCATCCCAAAGCTTGTGTATGTTACATCTGTGTCTCCTGATCATTCCTTGACAGGATTTCTGGAGCATTCTCTGTCTTTTTTCAACACCACTGATTTTGAAAAAGGATCTGAGCCTGCTCACGTCGTAGAAAATGTAACAATTTGCAGGTATTTCATAATTATTAAATAAATTTAAATTTAAATTATTTAATAATTAAATTTTTATGTTCATGATGAACATAACATGATGAATGAAATGGAATTTTCCCTTTAATAACTTCTTCAATACTGGTCTTTAATACTTCTTTAATATTTGAAGATTTATTTGCAAAATTATGTCTATTAAATTAATACCTTCAAGAAATTTTAATCTGATAAATAATTGAAAGAATCACAAAGAATAGCCCAAATATATAAGACTAGCGTACCCGTGCGAGAACTCTTGCATGTTATACTCCACCCTCTGCCTTGTTTTTCCATTTCCATATTAAGCCTGTAATATAGATTTTTCTTTAAGACCCTCTTATCTTTCATGAGTTGATCTATATGTTACCTTGTAATTGATAATAATATAATACACCCATATCAATATAAACTATCCTTATTTAACTTTATCATCAAGCAAAGAGATACACCCTTGTAATTCAATCACATAGAATATCAAGTAATTAGTAATTTTACATACAGTTGCAGATTCTACAGACTCTGAACAGGTGGGGTAGAAGTGTCAAACCAGCTAAAATGTAATAGAATGGTCAAGATCTCTTCCTGTACATTACAGTGTGAGGAACGTTTCCTGGCCTCAAACTGTTAGTTTTTAAGGTCCGAAAATGCTTTGTTTAGGAGTTATTTAACAATATAGATTCAAAAATCCTGATGTGTGTTGCGGATTGCATTTTACGTGAATATTTAGATGTGTTTTTTAAACAAATCCTTCATATTGTTTAAGTCAAAGTGCAATTTGTCACATCTCCATGAATTCTCTTTCTTTAGAGACCTCATTTATAAAGATTGCTTGCGTGTGAGAGCTACAAAAAGGAAGGTATACTACTGATATAATATAGGAGACAATTTGTATTAATGAAGGTACAATTGTTGCAGTTGAATTTGGTCAGTGGAACTTCAAGGGACAGACGTTTTAATCTCATTTAAAGAAGTACCTCACATATCCAGTTCCTCACTTATTCAAGTTCAAAAAGTTTATTTCTCATTTTTAAAAGAAACATGCAGATTTGAGTCACATTTGTTTCAGTTACAAAGTAGAGAGTTAAAAACTGTAATATTTTTACACTAAATTTTATTTACAGGTATGTTGTATATTACATTGTGTTAAAAAATGTGCTAAAACATTTTTTTAAATTTTCTTACCAGTTTGAGTAATAAAATGTAATACATTATTATCATCATGTACATTTTGGTTGGAGCCATTCATTCATTCTGATAACAGGCATTCAGGATTTTGGCAGATAATCTCTCCACATTTTGCTGGGGCATCCTCTATTTCTTCTTCTCACAGGAATGTACTCCAAAAATCAGGCACGCCAGCCATTCTGATTCATATGTTGCTCATGTTCAAGCCACTTCTGCAGATATAATGTTATCTCTTCACATACTGATGTTATTTCCAAATCCTGTTGAATATCTTTGTTTTTCTGAAGATCTTCTAGTTTGTAAACTGTCTTTGGTCTTAAGAGATGTGTTTCTGATACTTCTGTTCTCTGCATATCTTTTTGTGAAGGTCCATAACTAAACCATCCAGAAGTGACGATACAGCTAGCACTTGTATGCTCTCAGAACAGTATCTACTTTAACTTGAGTGCCTTATTTCCAATTTAAATTTGCGAATAGTTTGTTGGTGTATATGTCGCTTTTCAAAATCATTTGATTCAAAATCATTTGATCATTTGAATTACGAGACATCACATCCTAAATAATTAAAACAATTCCATTTTTCTAAGTGTTTTTACCAGTTATAATTTTGGCTCTTTGATTCTTTTCCTGAAAAGGCAAATACCTTTGTTGTAGAAAATACTTAAATGTTGTATACCAAGGTAATGTTATTGAGAGTGAATACTGCTCCTTGTAAGTTGTCTTCAAATTTAGTAAATTATCAAGTCATAAGAAAACAACAGAATGTTTTACTTTTTATCTTGAATGTAGTACAGGGATTTTATATTTTATTGCCATTGAATAATTGTATCATTTATGGAAATATTAAAAAGAGTTGGTGGCTTTGGTCATCATTGTTATACTCCTTGGTTCTTGGTTAATTACTTGATTCTCTTGCAGATTTTGACAAAGCCTTTTTTTCTGTTGCGAATATTAAGATACATGCTCTATATTCCTCTAGTCAAGTGTTGTGTTGTGCCACATTCTTCTAGGATTTTCTATGGTTTTACTTAGTTACCCAATCAAATGCTTTTTCAAGATCTGTAAAACCTATAAATGTAGTTATTTTAAATTCCCTGTTTCTTTATGAGCTGACTAATTGAGAAAATACTCTCTATACATGACCTGTTGGATTTAAAACTATTTTGTTCTACTAAAGAGATGATACTCAGTGTTTTAACTAAAATTTTACCCTACACTTAATATTGAGCATTGCACAGACTTATATCTCAGCAATAGTCACAATTCCCTCTTCTTAAAAAGAGAGAGAAATAAGTACTTATTGATTCCAATCATGTGGTATATGTCCCTACTTCCATCTCTTATTTATAACATTTAAAAACCTGAACAGAAATTTTTGGATGCATATTTGGTTAATTTCAAATTGATTCTATCTGCACAAGGGACTCTATTTTTACATTTCTTTGATGCCTCCTCAAGTTCATCCATGTTTATGGAATCTACATTTTCATCAAAAGCAGCATGTTGAATATTTTCTTCATTCTTGTTTGATTTCCATAGATTTTGGTAATAATTGAACCAACTTTTGGTGAAGATGGAGTTAAAATGTTCTGCGTCTTTTTCATTTTCATTCATCTGTTTTAGGGTTTTGAAAGTTGTTACTTGTCGTCTGTGTAGCACTTTACAAATTTTTCTCATGTTTCTCTTGACTTTTCTTCTTTTTTGACTAATACTATTTTTCGTTCATATTCTATAAGGTATGCATCTGATTTTATATTCAAATATGCTCCTTTTTTGCCCTTTATAAGATTTTCTAGTACATTATTCCATTTTGGCAGCTTTCAGTTGTTTCTGATTTTAGTTCATGTTCCCAGTATTTCGTCTGCAGTTTGTTTCAGAATACCTATTACCTGTTGCCACTCAGCATCAATGTTATTATTAATTTCCCTTTCCTGAAAAAATATCATCCATTCTCTTTCTGAACATCCACTTGTTCCAATATCATCCTAGAAATGTTATTGAAATACTGTTTCTTTGTTTGTTGTTTATTTTACATTCATTGTAGTTCCATCTCATTGGTAAAGTCATGTCTGATTTTAAAAGAAAAAGTCAGGATTAACATCATAGCTCCTAAACACACTGGTGCTACATATTAGAAGAATAGTCTTACTGTTTGTTAAAACATAGTCAATAATGGACCTACAACCTCTGGAGCTCCATATATATTTATATATCATTTTATGCCAATAAAGAGAGTTTGTACAGTGTAGCGATCTCACAAACTCTTCACCCTTCTGTTCACAAGTGGTTCTCCATATGGACCCACCAAGCCTTTAATAGAAATACTAGTCTCAATTCTGCCATTGAAATCACCAGCTACTACAAAATACTACAAAATATTCATTTTGGGCTCCTTCTTTAGTGTAGTACCACTAGTGTACTCATCTAATTCTCTTGATCCTCTTAGTTTCTTTTTTGATTCCAATATTCTTGGACATCTATTCTGCTCTTTTTAATTCTTTTTCAAGTTTTTTTCTTCTTCTTTGTAACATAGACCTCTTATATTCCATGTTGCAATATGTATTTTTCCTTTCCCGATTCATAGTCCTTTTTCATGCCTTGTCATTAGTGTTTTTTATTAGCTTTTCTGATTGTGATTTGCCAGAAGTTAAGAAGCGTCTCCTGATTGCATTATAGGCACTGCACAGGGTGACAATGACTGGAGCTGCCAATATCACTGCCTCTAACTTGCAAGATTTATATCAGGTTGACTCTCTTAGAAGAGCTGGGTTGCTTGCCCCTGTTGAGCCTCTTCTATCCTTATCGAAAGCAATTAGTAGTGCTAAAACAGCACATACTTTCTCCCCTGTATTTTCATGCTAAATTGAGCGAAAAGTACTCAGATTTTCGAAAAATTGTACATGAACTTATTACAAAATCTATCTGTAAGGAACAGATTTCATCAAGGGAAAGAATCTCTATCTTATTATTTTAGTTGTAGGAAGACTCAGGGATAGGCTGTAGGAAATCTTTTGAACTTTTTCAATTTTTGAAAAATCAGGATTATCAAGGAACATGAGAAGTGTGTAAAGTACATTCCAAAATTAAAATATTGGTTTTAAATTCCAGGTGCCGCAACTTCAGCCAGATTGATTGGGGAATATCTATTTTGGAATAAATCGGCAGAACAGTTTAGCAGCTAGTATTCTTCACAGATGGACAGATGTTTTGCCATCATTCGATTTTTCAATATCAAGGACCCACAGAACATGGAGGATGGTTACACCTCATGTTTCAGGATTTATTTTCTAAATTTAGCAACTGGATTTATCCACTTTTTCATTTCCAATAATAAGAGTTTTTCTGCCAAAAATTCGCCATTTTTTCACACAGTATTACATAACTTTCTCTCTACTCTGTAGGGTGAAGGTAAAAGGAAGGGGGAGGGAAGTTGAGGGAAAAGTACCAGCAGCCAATGAGATGCACAGTCCACCGATAAACTTCTGGGAGTGAATGGTGGTTGTAGGGAAGAAGAAATTTAGATTGGGAAATAGAGAGAAAGCTTCTCAAGGAGCAAATTTAGGATATGGACAAGTATGGTGGAGGTGTCTGGGAACAAATTTGGAAGATGAAGTAATTTATATAGGTAGGGAGAGTGGACAATTGCTCTGGTTAGTCACCTCCTACAACAGGGGAAGGTGCCATGGTGCTATTCTATAAAATCTCCATAACAACAGATGGGATGATATATGTAATATGTGTTTCATTTTTTTAAGTGAATTTAGGTTCATTAAATTTTTGACATAGTTCTTCATGTATCTTGCCTTTATTTTGTCCATACTGAAACGATTCTCCTATTTGACATGCTACTATTTCATTTATTTTATTATTTATTTATAGTAATATACAGGCAACAGTACAAACTGATGAGGCCTGAATCGGCGCTAATACAATTCATTGAAGATATATCACATCATAATAATTAACATCACATGTACATATAAATGTAATATCACATAACATCACAAAAATAATAATTTAACAAGTTTAACACAATTCTTGGACAGGAGGAACAAAGTCTGCATATCAATGGAGTCTATGGTCTTCCCCGTTAAAGAGATCATCATAAGCTCTTTTGAAGATCTGGAGACTAGGAGCCAACACCACGTCCTGGGGCAATGTGTTCCAGGTGTCGACAGCTCGGTTGCTGATGAAGTTTTTGTACTGCACAAGATTATATCTAGATTTTACCAGCTTCATGTCGTGACCTCGTAATTGTAGGTTTCCAGAGCACTGAAAAATACTAGTAAGATCGGAGTTGTATCGCCCTTGCAAAATCTTGAATGTTTCAAGTATATCGCCACGTTGTCTCCTAGCAGTTAGAGTCTGAAGTCCGAGTCTCGCCAGTCGTTGATCATAAGTCATGTTCTTGAGGTCTGTGGGGATACGTGTGGCTCTCCTTTGTACATTTTCTAGCAAATTCATATCTTTGAGGAAATAAGGATTCCAAATTACAGTGCCAAATTCAACAATCGGGAGAATGTAGGTTTTATATAGTGTTGTAAATGCATCGCTTCTTATTGTATTAAAGGCTTTGTGCAATGTAAATATAGCTTTGTTTGCCTTTTTTGCGATGTAACTCACATGGCCTGCCCATTTGAGGTCGTTAGAGATCATGATCCCCAGATCTTTCATGATCTTGGTCTCAGACAAATTTTTTCTTCCCAATTGGTAATTTCATTTTGGGTTGGATCTTCCAATATGCATAACCATACATTTCGTGTCGTTTAAGGGTAATTTCCAAATTCTAGACCATTCATAGACACCGTTCAAGTCTTCTTGAAGGTGGAGATAATTCTCCAGAGGGTTTGCATAGAATTTAGTATCATCTGCGTACATCTTAAAGTGGGAAAGCATACCGTTCGGCAAGTCGCTAGTATACAAGATGAATAGGATTGGTCCCAGTACCGACCCTTGGGGAACTCCACTGTAGATTCTCTTCGGTGATGACTTTTTCTCTCCAATTCTCACGCAGAAATGACGATCTTCAAGGAAAGTTTGGATCCAGTGCAGAAGCTTCCCCTTTATGCCAAAGTGAGCAAGTTTGTAAAGCAACCTTCGGTGCGGTACCTTATCGAAAGCTTTGGAGAAGTCTAAATAGATGACATCTGTAGGGTTGCTGTTATCTAAATTTTGTGTCCAGTCTTGTAGTGAAGATAGTAAATTTGTTATTATTGATCTCCCTGGCACGAAACCGTGTTGGTGTGGTGGTATGCGTCCAGTTCTCATAGTGAAGTTGAGTATCCTGCTTGCTAGAATCCGCTCAAAGACCTCATTTACTATTGAAAACTATATAAATTCTATATCTTTGTCGTTGGTTCTGTTCAATTGCAATAATCAATGAATCCTATTGTTATGGGCGCCAGGAAAACAATTCCAAGTATCAAGAAAATTATGTGTATTGAAATTACACCACTACCTTGCTGGCTCAGTCATTGGGTTCTCGGTTCGATGACAATTCGCTTACCTCTATCTGCAAAATTGCCACCGGACTTGCCCTCTGTACAGAGAAGCACGAAATCTGAAAGTTTTATCTTATTCTGAAATTCTTGCACCAATAACGTGCTAGGTTGCACAATAATAATCTTTTTAAATTCATTTAAAAACAGAACACAATTTATTTCAATTACTTTCCAATTAGTTTCGTTAAATGAATTTTAAGATTTCTATCAATGCGAAAATAATATTATCACTTGGTCATGCCCTTTGAATTAAATTTCTAATAATCGTTAGCATAAAATGGTAGATTCGTAGGCTTCCGCGGCCGGAGTCATTATGTTCTTGGCTGTCCGGGATGAGCCGCGTCTCAGTCGGTTTTGCTGACGTTTCGGCCATCTTGCTGTGGCCTTCTTCAGAGCTATACTGCTTACTGCTATACTGCTATACTTCAGCAGTCTCTGCTAACTAATATTCATAGCCAAGTCTATTCACAACTAATTTGCTCCGCCATGGCACTGCGGACATATTTTATAGTCTCTATCCTGGTTATATTCGATTAAAGTTCTCCACTTAATCACAAGCTGTTGTCACCGAATCAATATATAATAACTGCAATGTTGTATCGTCAGTACAACACGGCGAACCAGCTTATTTTGCAAATAAAGTTTTTCTCAATGATAAATAGTTGCAACCGAATTAATTCAATTAATTAAGTTCACAAATCAATCTCCTGACTAATATTTCGTATTGGTATTATGGCACAGCGTTACTATCAAACAAAATCGAAGTTAGATTCCGCGTTCTAATCAGACAATCCGTCCGCCTCTGTGTCTGGATGAAGAGAGAGCACTTTTCACTACACTGCATATGAAAGTGACATACCGTTTTGTTTTTCTCCCACTACTCAAAATCAACAACCCCTTGGCAACGCATGTGCACCATGTACAGCAAGCTCCGCCGTTTACTGTTGAATGTTTGAACCGCCATTTTGTATATCACAATACAGGACCTATATTTTCTCTCTCACAAGCAATGAATTTAACTTTTACTTTAACATTTGCTATGCACCTACAGTAAATTTAATGTTCTTCATATGTGTTCTGCCTATGAGTCACCTGAATGTTCAGTTAGTTCACATTATAAAGAATTGATGAATGTGTAGAGAAATCCAAAAATTTCAGAAAATGCTTTCTTTTGGAAACACAGGAATGTTGAGTCCTCTGTTAGTAAACACAAAAAAATCTGGGTGTAAAAGCACTCGGAGTTCAACAAGTTTTACCATCTAACAAATAGAGTTTTTTTCAAAATAACATGTTGACACTTCATAAATAATGTCAGAAATAGAAGTGTATCCAGGTTTGACTGTGTTATGAGCAGTTGCATATAAGATCGATTCTTCATTGAGTTAGATCAGGGAGCATCATATTCTTGGCTCTTCTATTTTAAACTTAAAACAATACACTGAAGAACCTCAATATTCAAAACCCAATTATACAAATCACTAATTATCCTAATCAGTGTTGCCATTTAGCAGCGGGAGGAAATGCCCATGTTAGTTTTTGTAAGTAATCTAAACGAGCTAGGCCAGTGTCCAGGCCGAAAGATGGCAGCCCCACAATGGACACTCCGAGGTATTGGCCAATAACCAGTACTCTCTTAAATAAATATATTAAAGAAACCAAAGCAAAGAATGACCGGACTACTTTGTTGAAGACTTTTGGCATGAAAAGGACAGTGTTGCCATATTTTGCTGCATGTTGATGAGTTATTTCCTCCAAGCTATATTCTTGTCATGTTTCAACTTAAAATAGGGTATGCACATGTGTAGTGTTCTTATGTAATTTTCATTCAAAATTAGTTTTCTTGTTTCTTTTTATATTTGCAGTTACAGTATTTACAGTTTTCTGATAATTTTGTTTTTTTAACTTAATTTTGCAAATTGAAGTTAAGTTTTCCTGATTTGTGTACTTTTGCTTAATTTCTGTGCTTTGTCCAATCATCCACATTTCTGTTTATCTTAATCTGTCTGATCTTTGTTTAATGTGGATAATTAAGAGTTCTACTGTACATTGTTTAAGATCTGGAATTTTCTTTCTATTTGTAATCAAAACTGAATTTTTTGCACATTCGTGTGCCAAATTAGCATTTAGTAAAGAATGTGAAATTACTCAAAAAATATATTTATCTTGTAAAATATTTTAAGGAGTGTAGATACAGTAATATAAGTTCCAGTTGAAAGCATGATCTGATATCCATTAATGTAAACAATCCTGGAGCATTATATATATTTCAAATTGTTGTACATCTCATTCCTTTCTGAAATTTTTGAACTTACGCTTAATTATTTTTATTGTAGATATCCTGACTATCGAGAACCTCCTGATTCAGTGAACAAATATGACAAGACTGCTATGTACTGGCATGTACTGGCAGCCAGATTGGCATTTGTCGTTGTCTTTGAGGTTTGTTAATGGTCAAATAATAATTTGAATTGATTTTACACTTCAGTATTTAATCTCTTTTTTTTTCTTTCTCCTAGAATGTTGTTGCTGTGGTTATGATATTGGTCCGCTGGGGAATTCCAGATATGGCAGGCGAGTTACGTGACCAGATAAGAAGGGAAGCCTATATTACAAATGAGATCATCATAAAACAAGAGGCAATGCGTGCTTTAGGTTTATCTCCTACAGACGATATCCTACTCCATGAAGGGCGAGGAAAAGTAAGCAAATTTGGAGGTCTTGAGCGGAGACTGTGGCACGAGTACTCTAGTTCAGAACTTGATCTCATAATGATGGAAAAGGAGAATGGTGCAATGAACAGGTTTTATACCTCAGGTGGTGGAGAAAGTTCCACTGATCATCCAGTTATGGTTTAAGTTCTGTACTTATAAACTCTGTACCAAAATTTACTTTTAACTATCCTTAATTGTACACACACATGCCTATATATGAATAGAACTTATTATCTAACATGGAATGAAGCTCAATGAGTCTTCACATACTATTTTGAATCAAAGGTGGTTATCACTTTCGAGAAATTGTTGTTGATTTTATAAGTGATATACCTGTTGTTTGCATATAAAAATCTGCAGCCCAAAGAGGTAATATAAGAATTTGAAACCTGTTATGAACCTGGGTAGGAGAAATGCTTTGGTTACTTGGTTCTTTTGCTGTCAACAGGATTATATCTTGTATTTGGATTAGAAAGTTTGGGGTTAGGTTACAATTTGTACTTATGACATGTTCCTTGTAAGTGTGTTCCTCCCTCTTGTGTCTGTGTACCTTTTGATGCCTCCAGACTCAATGTAATACTGAGACTTGTTAAGGTGCAGCCACTGGTTCATACCATTTTCCCCATCCATCATGCCAGTGTGGCTTGTGAGCCCACATCGGTCATTCTTTGCTCAGTTAGGCAAGTATACCTCATGAACGCTTTATGCTTAGTCCGGAATTAGAGGAATGAAGCTAGGTTATACCTAGATGGTGTGAATGCTGCAGCCCATAAGCCCTTATGTCACACACATTGTATTTTTGCCACACACAACTTATCAGGAAAGGAGAATTAAGCTAAGACAGAATTTGAGGTTCAAGGGTAATTCGTGGTGCGCTAGGAATGTTCAGTATGTCTCATCACACAACATATAAGCCTTAAACAGGATTTGATCTCGCAAACCCTGTGTAACTCAGACGTGTACTGGGTACATTTGCCCCAATCCCCCTGCATCACACCGGCCAGGAATGTAAGGCAGACAGTTGAAAGATGATACATAGTTAGGAGAGCCTGACCACCTCACAACACAAGCAAACATGCATGCCTGAGACAGAACTCAGACCTGCTACCCTTTCAATGAAAACTGCTAAGGTGCATCCACCTTTCTGATTTCAGCTTCCCAGGGAAATCATGTTCCTTGTACTTTTCTGTTTATGATACTAGTCATTCAGTTAGTAGCCACAGGAACCAACTATGAATTTTACTCCTATCTGTGGTCAGATCCTATCTTCTTATGTCTTGATTTCCATGGCTGAACTTCTCTACCATTAAATTGAGATAGTTTCGCAGATATAATAATACTAAAAGTCAAAATCTTTCCATTAACATAGGGCATAATTTGATGTCATTGCAGTGCCTCTGACCAGGAGGTCCTAGGGTTTGAGACCTGATGGTGGCAGGATTTTTGATACTAGCTAGAGAGAGCTATATCTAATTCAGGTGCTCTGTGAAGAAGAATTCTAGCTTCAATCAGCTTTGATCATTAATTTTCTGTGGTTTCTCCAATGAACATCAGGTGGGTACCAGAGCAGTACCCTAACAAATGGGGCTAGTGTGATCTCTCCTTCCACTTCCTTGCCATTTCCTCACCCCTTGCTTACACACACTTACATTTACATGCACTACTCTACCGTAGATGTCAGGAGACCAGTCCGGAGCTTAGAGTTTGTCTCAACAGAGGTAGTGCCCCTCTGGTGGGAGATGCCTGGTTGGGGAAAACCCAGCAAACGTATGTGTAGGTAGGCATCGGATCTCGCCATCTACTGGGGTAAATCATTGCTGCCTACCATGATAAAAACATGCACTACACTTACAGAACTAATTACCTTAGCGGTTGACTTGCTCATAATCACTAATGTATCAATCAAAATCTTCTCCACAGAGAAAGGAACTTGGAACCAAATGCAAGTGTGTTAGCTAGTCAGTTTGTTACTAGTCAGTAGTCGTGCCTGGTTTTATGCACATTTTATTTTGTTAGACTTTATTGAGAATAATTGCAAGTACTATGTATCCTTCCTCTGCAATGATCTCAAATGATATTTTCATAAAATGACTTCACTGTATTCTTGAAAAGAAATTATATTTGCACAAATAGGATTTAGAGAAACGTTTAACGTAATCAGAGTTTCAAACAATTTTCAAGTAATATAAAATTTATAAAATTTAAGTATTAAATGCTATCACTGAAATCTGGAGGGAAAACAGTCCCACTAGTAAATAATATAAAAAGGGTTTGCTAAATGGTAATTTTATTTTTAATATAAGTTTGAGGAAAACTTTGCATACTATGAGAAAATTATGAGAAGATAGACTAATTAAGATAGATTTGTAGTAAAATTTGAGAGCAATACAGAATCTCATTGAGTGTTAGTGAAAGTGAACAGTGTTTGTGATATATATTTGATACTGAATGCGCTGACATTTTATGTTATAAAATGTGAATAGCATTGATTTATCTTCTTTAATTTCATAGTTAAATACTTAGAAAATTGTATGTGGAAGGGCATGATGAAAGAATAAGAAGTGATCCTTGTTAAAAAATTGTGTGAAAAACAGGGTAGAAGGAATGTGTGAACTGCAGTTTTTAAAACGAGAATAATATCATTTCTTCTTTTTTTATGTATATTACTTTGTTTTTTATATACACATTAATGCTAGTCTCGAACCAAATAATAATTACCTTTTACATGTTTGAAACCAAATATTTCTTCTTTAAATTTCAAAAATATGAACTCTTCCAGGATGACAAAAGAATAATAATAATATGAAATTGGCTTGAAAACTACCATAATACTCAGTCTTCAAATGGCGCATATATTGCTTCCATTAAGAGGCCCTAGAAAAGTGTAATTGAAAATAAACATTATTTTGGAATATGCTAGGGATCTTATTATTCCGATCATAGAAATGCAAAAACTTACATATATGAGAATGTGTGTGTGCAATTTTTTAAATAACTGAAAGTAAATTTGAGATTAATATTTGCTCATTGAGCATTCAGCATGGTTATCGAACATCGACTTCCGTTGTGTTAGCTTTAATTAGAAAATGTTAAGTTAGTTCCATGCTGAAATATTTTCTAGAATATTTTTAATAAATATTTTAACTTAAAAATTAGATACCATTGTGGCAATACATTGTCGTCTGTCCTCAAAATGTGCTAAGCCGTGTTACAGAAAATTTCTAATGGAATATAAAATATTGTTGTACTTTGCATATTTTTCAACAATTTTTATATATATATGTGATACATTATAATTGTGCCTTTATAAAACACACCAGCCTCTAATGTTATGGAACAAAAGAGTATTTTATATGTGTTGCTAATTATTGATTCAGGTACCTTCTTCCTGTTAGAGTCCATTCAGGATGTTCAATGTTAATGAGCATTTAGATTTCAAAGAGGGGTTTGGTAGAATTATCTGTTCCTAAAGGGAAATGTGCAAAAGTCAGTCATTTTACATAATTTTATGTAGATATTGGTTGTGTGTATTTCACATATTTGAATTTACTAGTCAGAGTGCACCAGATCCTATTGTATAACACGTATTTTCTCTTTCTTTCTCAATGAGAGAGGGTGTGATAAAGGCAGAATTTTAGTTTAACTAAGGAATTGAATGTGGTGCTTGTTATTATTTATTACTTGGTAGTGGGTATATTGTATTCTAATGTTCCTTCCAAATGTGTTCTTTACGTAACAGAAACATCTGGTCACAGTCAAGTGCCAATTTGAACCTTTTGTTGTACTTATTTATAGTATTTGTGTGTAATTGGCACACATTATATATTAGAAGGTAAGGCTAATTATTTTATTTAATGATATTCCTTCACCCAGATTATAATATAATACCTGAAATATTTTGATCTACAGCAGAAATAATCTTAACCCATTTTTATACCAAATTTTTCTAATAAGCTAAAAAATGGTTATGTTTTCATTGCAGTGCCATGAAAAAGGCTCTTTTGAAAAAATTTATGAACTTTTAAACATATTTACTTTGACAAATTAGAAATTTTTGTTGTTCTATAAATAGGACACTGGGCAAAAAGAAGATATCATTAGGCATGTAAAATATTCATATCTTAAAAACATAGTTTTTACATTAAAATGCTTTCAAATATTCATTTATTTGTTTACTTGAAATTATGTATAATATTAATTACTTTTTGGTACAAATGAAAATTCTGATGAAACATTCCGTTTCAAACGAGACATAAATGATTTAGAATGATTCCAATTTTTGGGTGGTGTGGTGTTAGGATCAGCAAGAGGCTACCACTCTCACTTTAAAATGGTTATATATCAATTATTTTTTGGTACAAAAAAAATTCTGGTGGAACAATCTGAAACAAACGATTTAGGATGGTTCCAATTTTTTTATGTGATGACAGTGCATGAAGTTGGCACTGTCACATTACAATGGCAGTATCTTAATTAATTTCCTTGGAACAAATGAAAATTTTGGTACTATAGTTTGATACAAATTATTTAGAATGGTTCCAAATTTTCTTATGATGGTGGCAGTGCCAGTGTGGAATTGGCACCATCATAATTAAAAGTGCTCAAACTTATGAGTGGTTTTGGTAGAAACAAATGTTATTGTGGAACAAATGGTTACAAATTAATAGTAATGTTTTTAATGGTTTTCATTGAGATGGCGGTGCCAACATTATGAACGATTGTTCTTTCAATTGTCTCATAGCACATCAACGTTTATTGTGCTGACTATCTGCAAATTAACTCGAAATTTGCTTATAGGAATAGTTTGAAATAGGAAATTTGCTTATAGCATCTCTGGTCTCAAAACGTCTTGCACAGACAATAATAGCTCCTGTTTGTATTTCCCAAATGAAATAACAGGGCAAGAAATTTGTTAGAAATGTTTTCAAGTGTGTCGCCGCCATTGATATTGGTTTTTACCACTGTCATATTTATAGTACACCTAATTTTTCTTCCTTTCTTTTAGATGAAATAAAATTTTGGGTAATAAATGTAAGAATATATTCAAAAAATTACAGTAATTGATATTTAATATTTGATTCACCATTTGAATGAGATAATTGGTTGGTTTTTTATTTTATTTAGTTCTATGAAAGCATATCTTGGGTAAGAAAAATCAGAATATTCAGAAATAATTATTTATTAAGTATGCTAAAAATATTCTACCAATTATAATTAGTCAGCAGATTAAATTGTTTAAAACAGTTCATGTTGACAATTGATAAAAATTGAACAATATTAGAAGGAGCAAAAAATGCAAAGTGCACTGTCATATAAATAGGACAGTGATAAAAAATGGGTTAATGTTATTTTTAAGTGCTGTGCTGAAGGTCCATCCTTTATTAAAATTTGTCAATATTATTTAATTTTATTTGTACATGAAATTGATTTGTGTAAAAAATTTAAATAGAATTTGTAAGTTGAAAATATTCCATACATTCCCTGAAGAACTTTCATGGATTAACGACTTTTACCATAGATGGATTTTTGTTTAAATATATGAAACATTGAGAATGGGAAAGACTGCTGCCACAAAAATGAAATGCTGTGGTGAAGAAGCGAGATAGAAAGCTACATTTTTTAAAAATGTGGCCTAAATTTATATCATTCTCAATGCTTCAAGTGTTTAATTTTCTGTTTCTTTAAAGTCTTTGCAGGAAGCCTTTGCATTCTTGATGATTTTGTTCTTTTGCTATCTCATGATAGTACGTTCACAGAAGGTTCATAATCACATATTTTAGCTGTGCTCCTTTATCAATTAATATGTGAATTTACTGTTCTCATCTGCTATAAAAAAACAGTACACTGATATCCATAAAATAATGTAAAGAAATTTTATTCTTCTATTTCCCTTAAAGGCAGTGATCTATTATTTGGAAAATACAAAATGTAGAGAGAAGCATTCTACTTGTAAATTTGCACTTCTGAACAGTTTGATTTCGTGTTTCCTGTTTGTGAAAACAAGAGCAGGAATTAGCCTTTAAGATTTTTGCTGAAAAATATATCCCCCTTCTTTGTAACAAAAAGATTTCGGGGAGTTAAAAAACTATATTTACTGTCTATTACTTGACAGTTAAAAATTGAATATACTTTAGTCAAGTGAGCAAAGCTTTTTCTATGTCTTATGTTAATTTTTCCCCCTTTTTAAAAATTACACAGCAATTACCCGAATGTAAGACGAGATTTTATATCTCTTTCGTAAGATAAGGGGTCACCATAAATTCGTTATTTAAGCCTCGTCGGTTAGGACTTACGTTTTTACATTTTCTTTCCTTGTCGTGAAAATCGTAAGTGTTCACATAACAATAAGCTGTAAAAAAACGATAAAAATGCCAGGCGTTTCTGTAATACTCGTATATAATCATTAGGGGGCGGATTTGAATGAAATGTCTTTTTTTCACTTTAGAACAATGCCGTTTAGTATACAAATTCGTTTTATGTTATGACAAAAATAAATGTCCTATTTTTATACGTCATTTTTTTGCATTTTTTCGTTCGATTTCAACTAAGAAGTCATTTTTTGCCATTTTACGTATTTTTTATTGTATTTTTCGCTGATTTCATCTACTTTAATATGAATTTAACATTTGCTTCAAACAGTATTTACGAGATGCAATAAATGTTCACCACAGAATTCTTTAGTAGCCTATTCGATTTCTTCGCTTATATATTGTAATGTCAGTCGTTGTGAGTTCTATGTAATCAGTCCCGGTTTATCCTTAGCACGTGCCACAGGCCCCGCGCTTTCTGAGAAAAAAATGTCTTATTAATGAAGAAAAAATGTTTTGCCGTTATGAAATTTGTGAACTTGTTGTAAAAGAGACAAAAGTATATATAAATAAATAATGTTTAAGTTAAACAATATGTCGCACGACATATTATTTTAGTTTTAAAATACAACCGTTTGAGATTTATTAATTTGTTTGGATAATTTGTTAATGCATAAATTAAAATCAGAAAAGAACCAGCTGATCATATATATAGAGGAAATGTTTCTTTAGGTATTCCCAAGCTTTATTCCCACGAGTTCAATTAAGATACCGAATTTATCACTTACTCTTAATTCAATCACATACAAATTTGAAAATCGTTGAATCATATAATTCAAGTTTGACAATAAGTAACAGTTCTGTAACCTTATTAAATTATTCGTATTTAAAAAATTATTATGTATATAATATAAAATATTTCATACTTGGCAAAATGTATTACAACTGGCTTAAAAAATTAGAATAATTAAAAACAGGGGCCCCGCATGATAAAAGTGCTACAGGTCCCGCAGGTCGTTAAACCCGCTCTGTATGTAATCTAAGGTTCCTATGACGTCTATCGGCGCCATTGTCATGCAGTTCGGATGATTTCGCGATAAATAAAGGCAGAGATTTTCTTTTAAAGAACAGTCCAAACCAAAAGTTTGTCAGTTCAGCTTACTTGTACTTGAACAAAAGAAAGAAGCCTCAATTACGTCAGTAACATATCCAGCTTGAGTTGTTCATTTGAAGTGATTTTGGTAATATTTTTTACGTCGTTTTTCTTCGCTTTTAGGGCATTTTAAAAACATTTTAAGAGCATTTTATTGATCATTTTTGGTAATATATTAGGTCATCAAAATCCGCCCCCTTGTAATGACTATTCACGGTCCTATTCCCAGTATCCACCGCTAATTTGCCGGGCGATTCAGACCGATAATTTTCAAGTGGGCTGATAAAAAGAGAATCTCAAACAAATGGCATTATATCATGTGAAAAGCAGCGAGAAAATGAATAAACCTCCTTGCCGAAATTTTGTTACATGATGCGCGTTACATGATCGGCGATGCTGCGCGGATTAAGTTCGACCACCCCGGCGCGCGAGGAGCTGCGGCTAGTGCGATTCTACGTTTTGCAATATACGGAAATGAAAAGAAAGAAAAAAAAAGAAGAAGAAAAAAAAACACGTGTATCACGAATACAAATAATTTATAAAAAAATGTATATATAATGAGTAGAAGTCCGTACTCATTACAGAAAGTGATAATAAACAAATATTTTCTATGCAAAAACTTCCCAAACTTGGAAGCTTGCCATCTCCAGCCTTACCCGCGAAACGCAGGAACATAAGTCGGTACGCTTTTGGAGTTCACAACTCGATCATACGAACTAAACGACCCGAATTTCAAATATTTTTGGTTAAAGAATATGAAAGAACTGTTAAAGAATCCGAAGTTATAAAAAAGAGCGAGAAAGAAAGAAAATCTGGTGACACAGAAGGGGATGTTCTTAGGAGGCGTCATTTGAAAGACTAACAAATACGCAAATTCAACGCGCAAAACTTTCAGAGGCCTCAAAAGAGGACGTCACATTGTGAGTGTATGACCAAAAAGAAACAATGCTAGATAGGAAGATGAAGAGGGTAGCGACAAAACCATGATTATGATGATTTTAAGAAACAAGGAAAGTGTTGGCTCATGTATAAGTTGTAATATTTTCTTCCTCAATTTTCTAGTCAGACAATTTGCAGTTTTAGTTTGACTAAACTGCAGGAGTTAGTTAATTATTTTTTAAAAATTCTCAGGAGGCCTCATGAAAATTGGAGGGTCGACTTACATTCGGGTAAAATTATTGAATATGTGTTAATACTTTCTGTTAGCATAAATGTAAAAAAAATGTGACTTCTTGAAATTAAAGGTTGTTTTTTTTTAAGTATGATGACATCCGCTCAAATGATTCTTTTTGATTTTGTATTGTTCTATTTGGTTTAAAAATTAAAATAATAAGTTTTTGCAAAAGGAAAGAAATATTTGTTGAATGAAATCTGAGGTGTGCAGCGAACATTTTATTTTCTTATACCAAACTGTGAAATTTTTGAATTTGAAGGGAAGCAGAAGATATTTTTCAAAATATTCTCTAATAATTTTAATTTGTTGTTGTTTCTTCCAAATGTTTTTGTGCCCATTTGCAGATCACTTTTGTTTTTCTATTTTGAATTTTTTCAGTGTCATAGTGTGAATTTAATTGTCAGAACTGGCAGATTGCTATGATATAAAGAAATGTAGGAAAATAATTATGGGTTAGAAATTCTTAAACAAATATCATTATTCAATAGAATGAATTATCAGTTTAATATGTAAAGTAACATTGCCCCATGAACTATTTTTTTCATAGTCTCATTTCAATAAATCTAAGTGTACTAACTTCAAACTGCTTGATCTGAAGTCACTAGGCACACTAGTCTGCTTGGTTGTGAGAGTATCACAACAATGGAGTATATTGCTAATGTTTGAAAAACAAGTTTGAAAATGGTATGAGTGTGTGCATGTATGTTTTTTAACAAATTTTAAGAAGGTTGTCACTAGAGTATAGTAAAATTGAATGACAGTAATAAGTTATACTAAGAATGTTACAAAATCCTACTGCTGTTGAAATTATTTCATTGATCTAGTTTTAACTTTGAATTAAAATTAAATATGGAGTGTGAAGAACAACTTTCCTAGAACTGGAAATGATGAATAGGGAGCTTGCTAGTGCACAATAGTTTCTCTAGAATTTTGCTCAACATATTCGCATGGAGGTGATTTGACCTGTTACATGTCTGTTGTTAAATTGTTTTTGTGTGTATTTTTTCTAAAGTCATTGAGTCTTTTTATCTTGAATCTGAATGTTGTAGATTGGCCATCACAAAGTGAAATACCTCAGATTTGTGTGTTGTGTACTGTATCCATGAAATGTTGTTCATAATATAAGCGTAACACTTTCTTGCAGTCTTGTGCAAAATCTGTTGAACCAAACATTTATTAAAACCTGCCATTTTTATAATGGATTGATAAATGTTAAAAATCCAAATTTCTGGGGAGAAAATTGAGTTTTTATATTCATGCTGTGATTTTCTATTAAATGTCATCAACTTGTCATTTGATTGATGTGTAAAAGTATGCAAAAGTTAACTTAGTTATGGATTAACCTATCAAAACTGACAAAAGAAATTAAGGATATTTTTACATGTCCTTAGCTTTTAGATTAATAAGATTGTAAAATAAATGTACTGTTTTCAAAGCACTCTAGAAATTTTGTGAAGTTTTTAAAGAACACATGTGTCACTTTGCAGGATTGTTTTGTCACATTATTGAATTGTGATAATAAGCTTTCATGTCTGTAGATTGTATTTTGAGGCGGTACAAATTGTAGTGTAAGTCTTGTATGTACTTTGTCATCTTCCATCGATAATTTATCCTCCAATATGTGGGAAAGAGTATTTTATTGCATTAAAGGCTTTTATAATTGCAGGAAAGCTTACAATTCATCTTCAAAACTCTTCTGTATTGAAATAATTGAGATCTAGAAATTCCTGGTCCAAGGAATATATATTTACGTGCATAAATGCATGAACAGAAAATACAGCTCAAGGAGTTTTTTTCGAAATTAGTGGTTCAGGAAAAACCAGAGTATACCGCCACATGTAAAACAATTTTCTCATTGTGTATTTTACTTGAATCAAACATTCACTCTTGCAGTTTTAATATTCCAAAACTGCATGTTTCAAATTGTTATTGAAATGAAATGAAAATTGAATTAGCAATTAAGTTCTAATTAACGTCAAGTTTGGGTTGATTTTAGAATACCATAAGGTGTGACATTGCTTGTGGATGACACAGTAGTTTGCAGTAACTCATGTTAAAGTGATTATGTGCATTTCAGGAACCAATGCTTCCATTTCATTGCAACATTTATTGGGTACAAAATATAATAAAATGTTAATCACACATTATGTAGGCATTATTTTTTCTTACCCTTTGGTCTTGTGACAAACTATGAAAGTCTCTTGGTACTTTTCTGTAATAATTCACTCTACTAAAAGGTTAATAATTCTGTGATCATGGGGTAAAAATTCTTAAGTCAGTTTTTGGCAAAATTGGGTTAAGAACTGAAACTATAAGTTAAGTATCTACATTTTATTTTAGTAAAACAACCAAATTCAAATGTTGCCTCCTTAATGAGAAAAACAGTTAAAAAACAGAAAAACAGTTGGGAAACAGCATTGAGCATAGGAAAAAGCATTGGCTCAATAATCTAGCCTTTGTTTTCTCCAAACTAAGATTTTTGACTAAAGAACTTTTACCCTGTGACCACAGAATTACAAAATTAGCTACTGGCATACAGATATCACCAAAATTGCCTGTTTTATAAGTAATATTGAATCTTAGAGTGAATTTTGAGTAAACGTAACTGAAAACGTACAATAGAAAATTTGCTCATAATCATCAATTTCAAAATTGAAAAGATTAAATTTTATTGTATTACCATCACATTTGAAACTAGTGATGCTACAGAATGGCTGAGACTTTCTTGTACTATGTACTTTTCTACATATCACGAAGATCCAAACTATATTTTTTCAGATTTTCTTGATTTTTTGGTCTCCTAAGAAGTATGGCTGAAGTATGACTGTAAGAATATTATAGAAGAATAAAACCTTGTCCTATATGGACATTTTTGTTCAAAAATTGGATAATAGAGATTTACTAGATGAAAGTGATAACAGATATATCTGAGAGCTTGTTTGGTGATCACTCGGATTTGAATCCTGATTTTGTTTTAGAACACGGTTTTCAATAGCTTTAGTTTTTTTTTTACCCAAATGTTATCTTTAAGTGTGTAAATTAAAAATAATAGTTAAAATTTGATTTGTTTTCATTTTTCAATCAAATTTTACTTCTATCAAATCTCTAATGAAGTATTATTTAGTTATTTTTGTATCTAAATTAGATCTCATTAGGTAAGGTATTATAAGAAGAACTGTTTACATTTTCAAGATAATGATAATACTGGGTTACAATACTTTTTATGGCCTTTAATAAAATATAAAGTTTAACAGTGACATTTTGTTTTAAAAACAAAAAAAAATGATTCATCCAAATCTATACACATTTGTCAAAAAATGTGTAATTTTTTATGAATGGTGCTAATATCTTAATAAAATAACATTAATTTCCCTCAAAACAGTGTTAGCTCTACTAAAAGGACTTAAAAGTATTATTAAATATATTTACAGAACTTTCGAAAACCTTCAGGTAAAAATATACATACTTTAAAATTGGGGTCTGACAGACCCCACCGTTATATTTACATATAAATAAATAAGTGTTATATTTAAGGGATACATATATACTCCCTATAAAACTAGTGTTGCTACAACAGCACATACTTTCCCGGATTATTGGAAACAGCTACATAGGATTGAAATATTGCACTTTCTGCCCTACTAACATCTTGGCTATTATTTGAAAATGTCCAATTCAACCAAGAAGCGAACATCTCACTGTTTCCATCGCAGTGTTATCAAAACTATGTGAATTCTACAACTGCATAAAAATATAATACAAAAGTTTTGTAAACTTGTATTGGAAAAAGAAGCCTGATACCATACACCTATATTGAGTCACAACAATGACATGTAATTCACAGAAATTCGCGAGAGCGGAATGGGATTCAATTGTTGCATTCCCTGCAACGAACAAAGAAATAAGACACAAAATTGCAAATTCTAATTTACGACGCATCCTGCTGTCTGAAGCACAGTAAATTTGCAGCAGACTATTGTTTGTAACGAAATTATAGAAAAACTATTCGTATTTTCAAAACAGTATGCATGACCAGGGCCATCTTTGGCACAGGCAGACGAGGCTCGTGCCTCAGGGCCCCCATGATCAAAGGGCCCCCACAGATAATAAAAAATATATAACAAAACTGAACTAGCGTGCGAAACTACGTAAAGTACCATTGACAAATGCTTAGTTTGTTTTTTACTTAGATCTTATTATGTAAATATTGCTTGTGTTGTTTTTTAATCATATTTTATTATGTTACTATTGTTAGAGTTATTAGTAAAATATTACTATAGAAAATACAGAGATTAAAGATACTATTTAATTCCGTTTATCTAATTTTTTTACAAATCCTTCCTTACCTTAAAAAGAGGAATCAAAATGCTTATTAACTGTGCAATATTCAATTTTTAATAACTTATGATCGCCAGAACGTAATTTGTTGAACTAAGAATTAGGAGCCCCGCAATCTCTGAGTGCCTTGGGTACTTTCAAACCCAAAGACGGCTCTGTGCATGACCTTATTTGAAGATGTATTTTTGATAAATATATTTCATTGAGAAAATCAGCTACCATTTATCGCCGCCCAAAGTACATTTTTTTGACATTTTCTTAATTTTTTCGGTTTCCTAATGGTAGAACGGAAATATTAATTTTAGAATATTAAAGAACAGAAAAACCTCGTCCGAAATGGCTATTTTCTTCAAAACATTTGTAGCCGTTTTTAAGAAAATTGCGTTTAACTGATAGTAAAAATGCGAAATTCGAAGCTGTTTTTCACAGAAACTTTTTGAGTTTTTGAAAAACTGCATTTGAAGTTATTTTAAACACATAGACTCACAAATACAATAGTGCTTACAAATTACTGGGAATGTGCATATTAATGGCTTGAGAGATCTTTCAAAAACAATTACATTTGTGTAATTTTTGCAAAAACGAAAAAAATACCTCAAAATGAACGTTACGTCATATTAATGAGTGTAATTTGCACTATTCGTTCGAAAAGTTTGAAGAAAAAATTTGGAGCCATTTTTGAGAAAATGGCGTTTTAGCGATTGTGAAAATGCAGAATAATTTTGAGCTACTTTTCACAGAAAATGGTTGTGTTTTAGAGGAACTTTCCTTGACATTACTTGAGGCACATGCACTCATAAACATAATAATGTGAATAAATCGCCGCTAATGTAAATATTAACGACGTGAAAGAAGTCAAATTAAATTTTTGTAATTTTTGCAAAAACAAAGAATGGAGCAATATGGCGTTTATGTCATCTCATAGAGTACATTAGGCACTATACCTACTAAATGTTTAAAGAAAAATGTTTAGCCGTTTTTGAGAAGAAATTGTTTTTGTAATCAAATCGCTTCTTTAAAACTTCTTAAAACGAGGAGCCACAAACCTCGTGAAATTATTGTGTTCACAATGACTTTCAGAAACTGCATTGCCGACTTGGCAGAATGTGATGTCGCCGCATCCTGCTGAAAACAATTTCTCTCATCCTTTTGAAGTCCATCCAAGTCCCTCTCCATCCAAGAAAGGATACAAAATTTCTCAATATATTCTGATGCGTATCCGCCGTTACTGTTTCTTCGAAAAACAACGTACCAATTATTTTGCGTCGAGAAATAGCACACTATATTTCAGTCTTTTTTAATGCAATTGTCTACTGTTTCCTGTGGTCTCTCGGCTCCCTAGAGTCTATTGTTGTGTTGGTTAACATTTCCATCCAGATGAAACCAAGCTTCATCATTAAAAAACACTTTATCAAGTGCCTCAAGACCTTCGCTAACGTATCTTCGTAGCCAATTGCAGTAATTCATACGATGAGGCCGATCAGGAACCGGAAGCTCCTGAGATGTTGGCTGTTTGAATGAAAGCATTCCATTACTTTCCCCCTATACGTACGTATATGCGTAGTAATCTGCGTAGTATAGGGAAAGTTATGTAATGCTGTGCGAAAAAACCGGCGAATTTTCGGAAAAAAAATGCCCTGATAACGAAAAAGTGGATAAAACCAGTTTCTAAATTAAGAATAAAAATCCCCTTAACACGTGGTGAAGCCAGAATCTTTTTGTGGGTCCTTGATACCGCAAAACCAATCGAAAGCAAAACGTACGTCCGTACGTCCATCTGTCAGTCAATGAACAACTAGAGCCTAAACCACATGTACGATTTCTTCCAAAATGAATTTTCCACCGTCAATTTGATTCCACTCGAGCCGCTCCGATTTTGAAAAACCTCCGAAGTTTGGGGGGTACATTACATGAAGCCTCCCGGACACTCAAAATTTTCTCAGAAACGGCTCCAATTTTTGTCTTTAAATTTCTTATAAGAACAGACTAAAATACACTTATAAAGGTGGCATGGGTCCTACTGTCACGGTTAACTCTGAATTTTCGAAAATTGCAAAAGTTTGAATATTTTTCGGGCTCTTTCTACAGCTACCAAATTAAAAACGGAGACTTTTTCTTCAAATAAAATTTGTTCTTCATATTGAGTTCTTTCATTAAGGTCATGTATTTTTTTTTATTTTAGTAGTTTTCGCGCAATATTGTGTGCAATATGTGCAATTTTAAAAAATTACAATAACAAGATTTTCTCAAAAACGCTCCAATTTTTTTCTTTAAATTTTAGGTAGGGAGAATGCCTAATGTATTCTATGAAATGACATAAACGGCATGCTGCTGTATTCTTTTGTTTTTTCAAAAATTACGAAAAAGTATTTTTTTTTTACTTGTCTCTCACGTCGTTAATATTTACATTTGCGGCGATTTGTTCTCATTATTACATTAATGAATACATGTGTTTTAATTAATTTCATATAAAGTTTCTCGAGATAAACAGATTTCAGTGAAAACTAGTTCAAAACGCCGCATTTTTAGAAACGCTCAAATGCCATTTTCTCATAAATGGCTCCAAATGTTTTCTTCAATCTTTTCGAACGGATAGTGCTAATTACACTCTTCAATATGACGTAAAGTTCATTTTGGGCTATTTTTTGTTGTTTTTTTCAAAAATTATACAAATGTAATTTTTTGAATGATCTGTCACATCTTGAATATGCACATAACCAGCAATTTCTAAACACTATTGTATTTATAAATTAAAGAGCTTCAAATGAAGTTTTTTGAAATCTTAATAATTTTCTGTGAAAAAAAGGTTAAAATTTCGAATTTTTAGTAGCGCGTAAACGCCATTTTCTTAAAAACGGCTACAAAGTTTTAAAAGAAAATTGCCATTTAGGAGGAAGTTTTTGTGTTCTTTAATATTCTAAAATTAATATTTCCGTTCTACCATTAGGAAACAGAAAAATTGAGAAAATGTCAAAAAATGTACTTTGGGTGGCGATAGACGGCAGCTGGCACGAGTACGTGTAGCTCAATACCGAATAGCTAGACCAGACCCAAGGAAATACAAAACTAATACGGGGAAGTGTGTGCCATTCTGTAGCACCACTAGTTCAATTATAATTTGGTGAGCTGATTCATGACATTTGGAGAAGAGGCTCTCCGAACCATAAGGCAATCCTGAAAATGGTTCAACATAAAAATAATTGCATTTGTTCACTTGTATTATTGAAGTTATTTCGTACTCCTTGTTTTATATCTTATTTCTTTACTCGTAAAAAAGTCATTAATAAATAAAATGTTTAATGGAAAAAGGAAGAGCATCGTACACACCGTGTACAGAAGAGGGACAGGAAGAGCAATTTTCTTCCAGAATGGCCAACTTTACACAATGAACTCATCATAGACACATTTTGAATCAACAATCCTAACAAATGAAAATAAATTCCCCAAACATCATTAATAATGCATTCAATGCTTCAAGAATTGACTGAACTTGTGTACTTCCAATAACACGTGAGATTCGTTAAATGAAGATGCAGCTGTTTTCAGACGAAGACAGAAAATTGGAATTCCTCTCAGAGTCCTTCCAGATCAAGCGAGGACCCCTCCCCCTCCATGCTCTGTGATGGCTGTTTTTAAGATTTATTTCACGTAAGATATGACCCTAAACACAAACAAATACCAACCTCCCGGAAATCACCCGCTATACTTACTACATTGGCTTACGGACTTTTGATTACAATATAAGTAGGAGGAAGTAGGTGCCAACCCCAACGTAAATACCCCACGTAATGGAAGTATTGCAATCGGGGACTTTTCCTTGGCTGGCGACTGGCATGCATGCGTACAATTTAACTTGATGCCAACTCCCTGTCTAGCGGCAAAAAATTGCATTGAGAACCTACGCGAGCGAGCTTGATCCCGCATTTCTAATTAAAAAGCTATTACATTGCGTTTCCAATGCGCGATTTGTTTCCGAGAGAAACTTATAGTGTATGTTATGTGTGGCGTTGTCATCAGTCTTGTAATATGAGGAACAATTCACCAGTTACGCAGAAAATGTGGGTCGTAACGAGTGGGTAAAATTCTTCTGAAAGGAAAAAAATTCTGGAAAAGAAATAAAACTTCCTGACAGCAGCGTCATAGCGAAAGTTGCGAAAATTGTGAGGGGTAAGCTATTAATGTCACAATATTATTGAATTCTTCTTGCATGTCCTAAGAATTAGACCATGATAACATGTCTGTTGTCATAGTTATTTTTTCTTACTATATTACAAAGACATCATACAACGCTGGCTATTTTAGGTACAAATATAACGTTGCTGTGCGATAACAACGGGGGCCCAATGTTGAGGGACAGGGCCTCTCAACCGAAGAGTAAATGAAATAAAAGAGCGTAACCAATGCCATTTGTTAGTTCAAGATGGTGTTAGGCCCGCAACAGACAATACATGCGATGAATGCGGTGCGAGAAATGCGCGAGAAATGTGGAAAGAGGCCGGCGAGGCTGTGTCCACACACTACAAAGAGGTTATTCGGTGTCTCGAAATGCCTTAATGTGCCACAAGCCGAGAGTGATGGCAGCAGTTTTAGCTATGAGATGATCTGAGAGTCCCATTTCTTGTTTTATTAAATGCTTTTATGTAATTTTAACTCGTGATATCCTTGTTTTGTTACAATAATCGTGAACCATTTGTTTAACGAGTTCGAATTACCTAGAGAGAAACACACTACTACATTGCATACAAATCATTATTTAATGTAAAAAAAACAGGAAGTTAAGTGACGTATAAGGGAGAAGTTGTACATCAGCAAATTTTCTTGAACTTCGTAATCTTTATCACGCTCTGGTTTACTATATTTGTTGGTTGAATAATGAATAGATAATGAATGATCAAATAATTCATAAAATTCACAATTAATAAATTCATTCATAAATACCAATTAAGAAAAGTAATAAATTCAGTTCTAATTCATTTCATAAAGAATTCAATACTTTCAAAATACCCTTTCAAGTTTCTTGCTTAAAATGTTTAATTTTATATTACTCATTATGAGCGGGTTTTACACAAATAATATCTTTCATACAAGTTTTTACTTGTTCATTTCCGTTTTAAGAGAAAATTCAAGAAAACAATTAAAAACTGGTAGTTTATTGCATCTTTTACTGCCAAATGTTATGACCTCACTAAGTTCTATGCACTGTTTGGTGTTTTCCTGCGGCAGCGAACGCCTAAATGTATAACAAGTGAAGGAGTAGAAATGTGCCCGAGAAAACTCGCTCACCGACCGACTCGAGCGAGGAACTCTTTCGCCTCCGCAGAGGCGAACGAGGAAACTCTTTCAAGTGTGTGGGGGTCCATAAGAGTCCCTTGTTTCGATTTTCCTCATTTCTCATCGCACATTTCTGGAAACACATTCCTCGGTGTAGTCTGTTGCGGGCCTTAAAGCGTGGCGTGACATTACTGCCTGGGAGCGCGTTAGACGCCAGGGCTCGAAGGGCATTCTGATTTCAAAATGAACTCATATTTATTATATTGATAAAGTATCTTGAATACTGAATGTCATTAAATTAAAAATGTGAATTCTTAACATATTGTAAGAATGTTTTCTATTATCTGGGATTTGTGCAACTGCACAAACCTAAGCACGAGCCGGCACTGCGCAATAGAATAATGCAGCATTAGGGGCCTTTGGGTCTCGGTTAATTTCGGGGCCCCTATCCTTACTTTCATCAATCTCCCCTCTCCCCCAACCACCAATTTCGATGCTCAAATATAAAGAAAATCCTATCAATTTACATTGTATTTTGAAATTTTTAAAAATGTTTTGAAAGTGTTTCTTAGTATTTCAATTTAAATTATTCAAAATAATCAAATACTCAAATATAATCAAAATATTTAAACATTTAAAGACAAGTTTTGCTAAAACATCTTACCTTCTCATAACTGAGTGACATTCTCACATCAACCAGCAACATTCCATATTATAAATATTATCCAATGATGCATGACAGATCACTCCATTATTACAATTTTTTTGCATATAGATTAATCATAATATCTTTTTTGTTTTTTATTTTGAGCCCAAGCACTTGGATCAACAAGGCACTGGAGTAAAGAGCATGTTTTGGCATTTTAGCATTTTACCCAATATTATTTTTTATTAGAGATTATTTATTTTATTTGAAGATTTCCATCAAGTGTTCGGTAAATGCTTATGAGGAATATGCATTGCTTTGCAATTTCTACTAATAAGCATTGTCTGATTTGCTTATTAACTGTTTGAATTCTGTTCCTACTTCTTAGTCATTGAGATACGGACATGCTAATTGCTTGTATATGCTCATTTTGTAGCCCTCTGTTAATTAACAGGTAAGAGCCATTTCTGAGAATTAAATTTCCCAAAATTAAAAAATGTTTAAAATTCACAGGGCCTTGAATGCAGACACATTGATTAGGGAATATCCATTTTGGAGAAAATTGTGTATCAATTGAGGTGCTTTGTTGTTCTCAGACATAGACATTTTGAGAAAAATTTCTTTTGTAGTATCTGGGAACAACCAAACGTGTATTTTGACTACACCATGATTGGTGTATTAAAAAATATGCGAGGACTGTTTGATAAGTGTGGTAAGAAAGGGACAAATTTTATTTTTGGAAAAAGCTCACTTACTTTTCAACACAGGGCTATACACTTGGCCCAGTGAGTTTCAATTTGTTTCATCCCTTTGGAAAAGTAGGTGTCATACTGGAAATACTTGGTTACAATAGTAATCAGATCATGGGATGAAAGTGTGTGCCTGACAAGTAAAATTTTCAATTTGAGAAATACAAAGAAGTCATTTGGGATAAAATCGGATGTATGTACCAATTAAGAAACCAATTCTAACATTTTTTTTTCTTTGTGACTCTTGTTGTGGGGAGTGGAGTGTTGTTCTGGTGCACCAATCTTGCCTATTTTATAACCATCTCCTTTCAAATGATCCAATAATGATGGGTGATATGACCCAAGCTAAGTAAATCAAGATCCCCAGAGAATCTCAAAGCAGTGTCCATCATCTTTCCAGCAGACAAAACTCTCTTTGCCTTCTTTGGTGCACTCTCACCAATCATTGGCCACTTTTTTCAATGTTGTTTGGTTTTGAATGTGTAATGATCGATACACGTGTCATCCACAATTATGAACCTGTGACAAAAATACTGCCGATTGCACTTTGCTATTGTCAAATTCAGCATTGAATTATTCTTCTGCATCAGTTGTTGGTCAAAATTGAGCCATTGCGCCAGCCGTTCCTGAATAACGTGTCCTCATAATCAATTTTTCGTGTACTTGAAAATTGAGATACCAACAGTTATCTCACACTTTCACCCTACAATCTTCCATTATCAGATCATGAACTTTTTCAGTTTTCTTTATGATGACCTCATCTGGCTAGCCAGAGAGCACTTTTCATTTGTGCTTCTGCAATCATCCTTGAAGTCATTATTTCAGTAGTAAATTTCCTTCTAACACTGGTACGGAGTTTGTAGGTACTTATTCAATGTTCTGCACAGATCCATGAAATGAAAATGTTTAATCACAGCACAAAACAGTTTTTCTCAACATTCATTGAAGCATTTAGATGATAGTCCACTTGTCTCAAAAAATCAAACTCTTAACAATCAGACTACCCATCAACTGCTGTTACAAGCGCTTTGTCTAACTTGCTTTGGAAATGACCTCCTTACTACACACAGAAGATGGTACACTTCATTAGTATCAGACCCCTACAAAATGGTGTTTTTCTGTCACTTTTTCGTGCAGTATTATGTAATTTTATGAAAAAATATTATCATTTCAATTATGGTACGTTTGCAAAAGTATCACAGTGTAAATTGTGAAAAATTGTGCAATCTTCGCCTCCTTTACAAGTCCTTTAAAAATTTGAGGAACTGGGAAGGACGAAAATGTTATGCATAGTAAAACTATTCTACTTGATGCCTTGCATTGTGGGAAATGTAATGATAATTAAATAGTTCTTGCTATCATTTATTCTTCAAGATACAATAAAATATAAACTAAAATTAACTTGTTTTTAACTGACAATTTTTTGGCAATTTCATTAATTAAATTTTTGTTTTTGTTTTTTTGAAAAGTTATACTTGATATGTTTTTGGAGACTGCCATTCATCGGCTTCAAATTTTGGGTGAGTTCACAAAAGGTTGAACAGAAATGAATAAAAACCCTGTAAGTATTCACTAACTGGGGTTTTGAATTGTTGTTGCAACCACATTAAATTTCCCTTGCTTCTGTGATATACTAGTAATCATAGACATAAATAGATAGTTATTTACCAAACATGGAGTGTTCCCTCTTCTTAGTTCCAGTAGAAATAATAAAACACATGAACTTACATCTTCAACTTTTCATAACTTGGTAAATAAGGTGAATGAATGTGAAGTAAAACCTTTTATTTATGTTAAATCAACAATAAAATACAAACTTTAATATGCACCTACAAAATCAGTCAATTGTGATTAACATAAATTCAAATAATGTCAAATGTGTCATTATTTTTGTCATTTGACATCTAATTTTAGCTTAAAAATTATTCCTTTCACCACTGAAAATTAATACAAAATTTTTGTAAAACATGGAACATGTATTATAATACCATGATTAATTTTCTATTTCAAGTCATTAGTTCACTGCTTTTCAAGATATCCATGAAGGAATTCTTGTTTGGTGAAGGCATGCAAAGGGGCCTGTATTACATATATTGTGATTCTAATACATAAAGAATAACTATATATTATTCAGACTTACACTCAAAAGTTCACACTACTTCTGAAAAATTATTGCAATTAACTTCCATAATCACAAATACATTTAAATATCTGAAATGAGCTATACAATACATTACAGCAATTTATTAATTTTTTGCAATTTATTTGGTGATTTATATTTGTGCTGTAACAAATACAAATGAAAAAAGAAAGAAAAAACACATTTTCAACACTTTAAACATTCAGTCATAACATCATTTTATGTTAATATATGACACTTAAAGCTCAAAAAATGTACAAAGTTATCCATTTCCTTATTCATGTGTATGTGCAGTCAAAAATGACATGTAAAACAACAATACTTTAAAAAAGCAACCACCAGGTACCAATAATGTTATTTTACTGTGCATAATGTTTGATTGTTCCCATTCATTTTTCTGGTAACGGCACTTGAATCAGTTGGTCCCTTCTTACAGGCAACCCTTTTGATAATTGAAATACAGATGTGCATTTCAAATTACATAATATAAACATCACTGTCAGCAATCAATTTCCAAGGAAGTTTCATCAGAACATGGGAAATCAAATCTATTTACTGAAACTCACATCTTAACTCAGGTAACTCAATATTAATATCAGTCTATCATGGACTAGAAAAAAAATTAAATGAAATATTCTTTGGTATAGTAAATTCTCTTCTATAAAAAAATTGTAAAAATTAGGGGAAACATAAAAATGTCATTTGACTAGAAACATTTAGAATTATCTAGAAGCAAAACCTTTTCTTTGAGAGAGGCACTTTCTAAGGCAAATTCTGTAAATATTACAGGCACTGTGACATAATGCAATACTGGAATGTCATAGGATAATGTTACATGAGAAAATGGGGAACTTGTCTGCTTTTAAATTATGGCTTTCTATAGAAAAGGCACACTATTACTGTGTAATAGTATCCTATGATTCTTTTTCACATATTTCTATAAAATAAATGGCTGAACCGCAGTACAGTCAAAGAAATAAAGGTGTAAGAAAAAACCCTTTCAGATTAATTTTTACAGTTTCAACAACATAAAATTTATAAATAAATATTCAAATGTAATAAAAAGTTGAGCGAGTACATTCTATACTTCTTGCATACTTAATTGTTGTACACTCTGGTACATGAAAAGTATTCAGTTATTTGATCTTTATAAAAATTATACATAAATAAAACCAGATTAAAAATTGTAATTACAAAATATTAAACAATTGCATATCATATTCTTTCTAGTTCCTCCATTATTTGATCTGTAATGTCAGTAGGATTCTTTTTATATTTGACTGCAGCTTGAATTGCATCACGGAAAAGCTGTAAGAAAATAGACATGAATGTGAACAAAATTAATGGCTAAGCCAATGGACAAAAAAAAAGATTTACTCTCTACTATACCTTCACGACATTAGTTCCATCAGAAGCTGAGACGTAATACAAAGGAATGTTGTTTTTCTGAGGAAATGCAAAAGATTTTTGAGTGACATCCATGTTTGCTGCAAGAATGCAAAATAATATTTTATTATTTTACATTAGTAAATATTTTATTCATTTTTCAGAATTCTCAGAAAATTGAGTATACCATCAATTTTATTTGCTGCACAAAATACAGGTATGTGAGGTCTATATTGCTTTAATTCCTGATACCAATTTGAAAGATTCTTGTATGTTATCTTTCTTGTTGCATCAAATACCATGATACATGCATGAGCTTGATGGTAATATGATGGATGCATAGACTGAAACATCTCTTGTCCGGCTGTATCCCAAAAGTCTGAAACAATTATGACATGCAAGCTAGAGATTGGAAAGTCTAAGCCATATTTAATATATGAAATAAGTTCTAATTTCAACATACCCACAACAACAGAATCATTTTCCACTTTTGTGGTATATCGAAAAAGTGTTAAGGCATATGTTGAAAGTTGATGAGGCTTATAGCCATCCAAAAGAAATCTTTCAACCAACCTATAGGCAGATAAAATGTTATGATAACACACACTTGTGCAATTGAAAACTTTATTTTTTATACCCACACACTTACTTAGATTTACCAACAGCACTGTCACCTAAGCAAATTACTTTTACAGCCACATCACTTCTGTCAGGACTGTCATAGTCAATTTCAATGTTTTCGCCGTCAGCCATATTTAAACAAATAAAAATCACCACACACGGATACACATTCTGCAGGCGAAGAAGAATGGATCACCATTCACCATTAAAAATTTATAAGTTAATTTGAATTTCAAAACCGTGTTGAACAAGGATAACTATGCCCTCATTTTCTTCAAGTACTTCACGTATCTGCTAACAGATGTCGTGAAAATCTAGTACAACTCGACGTGTACGGATATATTTCATGTATGATCTTACAGCATTCTTGGAAAATAATTTGGCACTCACAAACAAATTGTATGTAAATGAATATGAGTCCAACTTAAAACTGGATACACTTGATAGTTTGATTATATTTGGCTTTAGATATGAAAAACGCAGATTACATGCTACGCTGAGGGAAAATATATTGTTGACCGCGATTGACCAATTCCATTACTTTTCGTCCTGCAAGTCAACCGCTCGGCAGCCATGTTTAGTTTGGATGGTGGCCGTAGGATAGCGTTGAAAAGAGGCGGTATATCCGAATACCTTTCCGTGGAAAACATTTTGGAAGCCCTTTGATTACAGTTCCTCAAGATATTTCACTTAGGTTCTGATATTTTGGACATGTACGACATGTTCAAGCAAATGCGACAATGAGTAAAACGAAATAATATTGTGGAAGTTATGAAATAAGTAATTTAGGGTGACAAAGAGTTTAATGACATAAAACAGGACATTTCTGAAATACGAAAGAAAAAAGTAACAAACGGGACAAAACAGGGCATGAACTTCTAAAGAAAATGTACTTCTTTTGTGACTGCACTTCTTCTCTGAGGAAAATACAAAGTACTTTTTTATATAAAAAGACATATTTTAATAATCAGCTTATGAACAACCTGTTGAAGATGAACTTGCGTTTTCTGAATCAGAACATCATGAATTTTGTACTTATCAGAAGAATTCATATCTAGCAAGAGTTTTGAATCACTTAATAACAGGTTGTAGAATTTCTCGCAGCTCAGATCTTGAAAATGAGTTTTCAAAAATACAATTTCTTGAATAGTTTTGGCAGTACAAATTTTTTTCAGCAATCCAAAGGGAGTTCACGATTGAATATACTCTTTCCATCTAGCATTTGTGCCTGGTACAACCAGTTCTTCACAATCTCTTCTTTTAAGTGTGTGGAAGATATCACATCATTTTTACTTTCCCGTATACGTACGTATATACGGAGTAATACACGTAGTATAGGGAAAGTTATGTAATTCTGCTGAAAATCGATTTCGAGATTTCAACGGAAATACACGTTTTGAGATCCCCTGATACCGAAAAAGTGGGTATTTTAAAAAAGCCCGTGCGTCCGTCTGTCTGTCCATCTGTTGTCCGTCTGTCTGACCGTCTGTTAACAACATTAGCGCGTAAATCATACGTGCGATTTCTTCCAAAATGGATATTCCCGATATCGTCGATCTGCGTCCACTCGTGGCGCCTCGATTTTGAAAAACTTTCTTCAAAATTTGAGAGTACTTCACATTAAGCCCCCCGGACATTTTCAAAATTTTCTCAAAAACGGCTCCAAATTGTTTTAAAAATTTCTTGTAAGAATAGAGTAAAATGCACTTATGAAGGTGGCATAGGTCCCATTTTCACAGTAAACTCTGAATTTTTGAAAATTGCCAAAGTTTGAAATTTTTTTCTGCGTCTTCCTAGAACAACAAAATTGAAGATAGAGATTTTTCCTTCAAATAAAATTTGTTGTCCAAAGTGAGTTCTTTCATTAAAGTCATGTACATTTTTTGAAAATTGTAGTAGTTTTTGCGCAATATTGCACGCAATATTTGAAATTTTAAAATATTACAAAAGCAGATTTTCTCAAAACGGACTCCAAATGTTTGCTTTAAAATTTTGGTAAACTTAGTGCTAAATGTGCTCTACGAGATGACATTAACGCCATATTGCTCTAACCTTTTGTTTTTTCAAAAATTGCAAAAATGTAGTTTTTTTTACTTGTCTCTCACGTTGTTAATATTTACATTAGCGGCGATTTGTTCACATTATTATATTTACGAGTACATGTGCTTCAAATAATGTCAAATAAAGTTTCTCGAAAATTGAATAGTTTTCTGTGAAAAGTAGCTCAAAATTGTGCATTTTCAGAAACCCTCCAACGCCATTTTCTCAAAAATGGTTTAAAATTTTTTGTTCAAACTTTTCGAACGTATAGTGCTAATTGCACCCTTTAATATGGCGTAAAGTTAATTTGAGGGTACTTTTTTGTTTTTTTCAAATATTACACAAATGTTATTTTTTTGAAAGTTCTCTCATACGGTTAAAATGCACATTTTAGCAATTTTTAAACACTATTGAATTTGTGAGTGTAAGTGCTTCAAATGACTTCAAATAAAGTTTTTCAAAAACTCGAAACTTTTCTGTAAAAAAGAGCTTAAAATTTCGCATTTACAGTAGCGCTTAAACGCCATTTTCTTGAAACGGCTCCAAATTTTTCAACGAAAATTGCCATTTAGGGCAAGGTTTAATTGTTTTTTATATTCTTAAAATATTAGTCTTGTTCTACTATTGGAAAACCGAAAACTTAAGAAAATGTTGAAAAAATTTAGGCGATAGATGTAGTCAAAAAATGTTGGGCGGCGATAGATGGCAGCTGTCAAGAATATTGGCAAGACCGAAAAGCTAACTAGCGTGATCTTATTTAAAGTGCTAATTTTGTACCACCGACTTTGTCTGAGGCAAAAATCTCTATCTTCAGTTTTGAAATTGTTTTTTGCAATTTTCGAAAAATTGGAGATATTAACGAAAATTATATCTGCATTATTCTCTTAAACTTGCTTGGCACTATTCAACAACAAAATTTAATCAAAAAATTTGGAGCCATTTTTTTGACTTTGAAAATATCCAACGGCTTCATGTAATGTATCCCCCATAGTTAAAATATCGGTTTCAAATTCTAAGAGCCTCGACATTAGCCAAATCGATTGGGGAATATCAATTTTGAAGAAAATCGGCTGAACGGTTTAAGCGATAGCGTTGACCACAGACGGACGGACGTTTTGCTGTCAATCGATTTTTCACTATCAAGAAGCAACAAAACATGGATTTTGGCTACACCACAAAGTTAGAAAATGTTTTTCTAAATTTAGCAATAGAATTTATCCTCTTTTTCGTTACCAGATCCTAGCTACAAGCGTTTTTGTGGCGAAAATTCGTCGATTTCCGCCGCACGATTACATAACTTTCTCTTCTTACGAAGTATTTATAACGCGAGAAAGTAAAAAGAAAAAATAACGAAAATGGTACCTGCGCCACTCTTTTAAGTCTTTTACGATATCTTAGGACAATGTTTAATAAAACATTGGACTTTTTTGGACGAAAAATCAAAATATTCAATTCAAACCCGGAATGCCTCGAGACTATAGAGATTGATTGAATAATATGAATTTTGGAGAAAATCGGCTAGATGAAACTGAATTTTTCGGTATTAATGGCCCATAAAATATGGTTGACTGTACTCATTGTGTTAGATCAAGTAATTTGCTATAAATGTAGGAACAAGATTTATCCACTTTTTCGTTAGCAGGGCTCGGCAATAAGAGTTTTTCTGTCGAAATTTCGTGGTTTCGCGGCGTACGATTACAATACTTTCTCTTCTTTCGATGTAAGGTCTTTAAAGAAAACTAGTGGTGCTACAGAATGGCACAGACTTTCCCGTATTAGTTTTCTATTTCCTTGGGTCTTCGCTAGCTATTCCGAACTGCCACACTCTTTCTTGCCAGCTACCATCTGTCATCGTCAAAAGTACATTTTTTGTCATTTTCTTAATTTTTTCGGTTTCCTATTGGTAGAACGGAAATATGTATTTTTAGAATATTAAAGAACACAAAAACCTAGCCCTAAATGGCAATTTCCTTTTAAAACTTATGTGCCGTTTTTAAGAAAATTGCGTTTAAGCGCTACTAAAAATGCGAAATTTGAAGCTCATTTTCACAGAAAATGTTTGAGGTTCCAAAATACTTTATTTGCAGTTATTTGAAGCACTTACACTCACAAATATAATAATGTTTACAAATTGCTGGTAATGTGAATATTAAAGATGTGAGAAATTCTTTCAAAAAATTACATATATGTAAGTTTTGAAAAAAAAAAGTCGTCAAAATAAACTTTACGTCATATTAAAGAGTGTCATTAGTACAATCCGATCGAAAAGTTTGAAGAATTTATTTTCGCCATTTACGAGAAAATGGCGTTTGAGCATTTCTGAAAATGCGGAAATTCGAGCTAGTTTTCACAGAAAACGGTTGAGTTTTCGATAAACTTTACTTGACATTATTTAAAGCACATATGTACTCATAAATATAATGATGGGGACAATTCGCCGCTAGTGTAAATATTAACAACGTGAGAGACAAATCAAAAAAGTTACATTTTTGCAATTTTTAAAAAAACAAAAAATACCTCAAAATAAACTTTACGTCATATTAAAGAGTGCCATTAGCACTATCCGATCGAAAAGTTTGAAGATATTTTTTTAGCCATTTATGAGAAAATGGCATTTGAGCGTTTCTGAAAATGCGGAAATTTGAGTTAATTTTCACAGAAAACAGTTGTGTTTTCGATAAACTTTACTTGACATTATTTAAAGCACATGTACTCATAAATATAATGATGGGAAGAATTCGTCGCTAGTGTAAATATTAACAACGTGAGAGACAAGTAAAAAAAATTATATTTTTGCAATTTTTGAAAAAAACAAAAAAATACCTCAAAATAAACTTTACGTCATATTAAAGAGTACAATTAGCACTATCCGATCGAAAAGTTTGAAGATTTTTTTAGCCATTTATGAGAAAATGGCGTTTGAGCGTTTCTGAAAATGCGGAAATTTGAGCTAGTTTTCACAGAATACAGTTGTGTTTTCGATAAACGTTACTTGACATTATTAAAAGCACATGTACTCATAAAGATAATGATGGGAACAATTCGCCGCTAGTGTAAATATTAACGATGTGAGAGAGAAGTCAAAAAATTACATTTTTGCAATTTTTGAAAAAGAAAAGAATACAGCAATATGGCATTTACGTCATCTCATAGGGTACATTTAGCACTATCCCTACCGAAAGTTTAAAGAAAAAATTTGGAGCCGTTTTTGAGAAAATCTTGTTTTTGTCATTTTTTAAAATTGCACATATTGCACGCAATGTTGCGCGAAAACTACTAAAATTTTCAAAACAATGTACATGACCTTAAACAAAGAACTCACTTTGGAGAGCACATTTTATTTAAAGAAAAAATCTCTATCTTCAATTTTGTAGTTGGAGAAAGACGCCGAAAAAAATTCAAACATTCACAATTTTCGAAAATTCAGAGTTATCCGTGAAAATCTGACCTGTGCCATGTTAATAAGTGTATTTTACTCTATTCATACAAGAAATTTAAAGAAAAAATTTGAAGCCGTTTTTTAGAAAAGTTTGAAAATCCCCGGAGGGCTTTATATAAAATACCCCCAAATTTTGAAGAATCTTTTTCAAAATCTCAAAGCTTTGACTAGAAGCAAATCGACCGGGGAATATCCGTTTTGGAAAAAATCGTACGTATGGTTTAGGCGCTAGTAGTGTTCACAGACGGACAGACGGACATTTTCCTTTCAATTGGATTTTCGGTATCAAGGACCTAGAAAATAGGGTTTCTGGCTACACCACGTGTTAGGGGATTTTTTTTTCTTAATTTAGCAACTGGTTTTATCCACTTTTTCGTTTTCACGGCCCGGCAATTAATTTTTTTCCGCCGAAAATTGGCCATTTTTCACGCAGCATTACATAACTTTCTCTATACTACGTATATCACTCCGTGTATACGTACTTATACGGGAAAGTAAAATCTATCGTCAATATTGTAATGTTTCAATTTTAGTTTTTTATGTTGTTTAGAACTTTCGAAAATGCATAGTGTACGCTGGAAATGGAATCTGACCTTTTTCTGCCGTTTTTTGAGGCAAATCGAGGTATAAATGTAACGAAATATTGTAGTCGTTTTTGAGAAAATATTTTAAAATTGATTCAAAATTGCTTGTTTCACGATAATTTAAGCAAAACTACTAAGATTTTCGAAGAATTGAACGTGATCTTGTGTAAAGATCTATATTTGGAGATCAGATTTCATTAAAAATATTATATTTTAAATATTGTAGTTGAAGGAAGACGAAAAATATTTAAGTTTTTGCAGTTTTCAAAAATTCTGAGAGTTCAACGAAAATGCCAGTGCCAAGTTTATTTCTCATTTTTTTCTACATACGAGGAAAAAACTTAAAAATAAAATTGGAGCAATTTCTGAGAAAATTTTGAAAATGTTGAATAGTACTACCATCAAAAACATAGATCCATTTCAAATTCAAGGGGCCGGGATATCAGTCGATCAGATTCATTGGAGAACATCAGATTTGGTGAAAAATGCTGCTTGCGGTTTAGTTGCTAGCGTTGTTCACACACAAACAGATGATAGACACGGACAGACGTTTTGCTGTAAATCGAATTTTCTTTATCAAAGGCTCATTAAACGTGAATTCGGACTAGACAAGGCGTTAGAGGAAGTAATTTTCTACATATAAAAACATGATTTATTCACTTTCTTTACCAGGGCTGGCAATATAAATTATATCGAAAAATTGCCGTTTTCCCCCCTACCATTACAATACTTTCTCTATACTATGTAAGCAATAGGCGAGAAAGTGAAACATGTTTTCAGATTTTCTTTCATCTCCAATCTCAACTCTATTTTGTGTATTGTGAAAAAAATCACAATTCAAGGACTGTTTTTTGGGGAATAAGAGAGTCAGTGAATATAAATGGGTAAAATATGATTGTTAAACAAATCTGCTTACAAAACTACTTCGGAGTCAGCCACGTTTCAAGAGATTTTTCCAGAGTTTTATTCGGTCCTCTTTTGGTATGAATTTTCAACATAATTTCAACTGTTGCAAAAGAAGAATGTGAGAAATAAGTATAAACAAAATGTTTGTGGTATATTAACCACATATTTCTAATCATTTATATGGTGCGATGCAAGGATTTTCCTTTGGGGAGGAGGCAGTTAAAGTTAAAAAGAAAATTCTTCGTCTTTTCAGAGCTAGTATTTTTCTTTTAAGTATCATGGGTTTGTATTTGTTTTCAGATGTATTCTTTTATTTCAGTTGTAGAGTTTTAAGCTACTTTTTAGACATATTCTGTTATATATTTGATAGCAGTATCTGCACCATAATTCGTTTTCAATAGAACATTTTCCGTAACATTCTCATTAATCCATTGCTGGAATAACATCGAGTTGTTGTGTCTATTCGTTAAGGTAGGAATTGAAACTACTGTACTTTGATGTTACCTGCTCCGAAAGGCATTATTACAGGGGAGTAGTTAGAACAGAAATCAAATCACTATTGAATATTGAAATGAGGTTAGCCCATAGCTTTAGTAATGAACATGTCTAAATGATCTAGAATTTGATCATATCTTTGAGACAAAATGTTGGTTGGCCACTAGACAGAGCGTTGCAATGTGAATTTTCAATCCCTTTTCGGAGTCATTTGCCTCTCAGCGTATTTAGTCTAGTGCCCCATGTTGATTTTTGGCATTGAGATAATCTTGAGCCTAATGAGCGGAAGATATTTATAAAGTCACTCTCAGAGTTTACATTAGTGGACAGTAGACTGTTGGTAACATCACCAAAATTGTCTTTTGCTCCCACCGAGATTGTTTGGAGATAATTTTCTTTGAATTCACAATGTTTGTTGTATTTTGCTTCTTATAATGATTGTTGTACCGCCATGTACCGTACCATGCACTTCATTTATAAGATGGATTATATTCACACATTATCATCACTTCTGGTACGAACAATTGTGGTGGTTTTGAACCCTTATTTGCCTTTTACTCTCATACACGACATTGATTCTCATTTCTTGGAGCCTCGTTTCCTCAACTCTTCTGTATCATTTGGAGCATGGGTATTTCCACTTTTACTCAAAACACGGAATACTTCACTAGATTTAAAGCTTGTTTTTTTTTGTAAGGGCATGACATAAGCATTGGGTTTGGGGTCACTTGTTCAAGGCCGCTTTTTACTTTCCCTCATACACACATATGAGCCATTCCACGTCAAATCGCACAAAAAAGACCAAACTTTGACCTTCATATTTTTATTTATTTTCTAATTTTTTCTATTTGTTATATGGATCAAATAAGTGAACACGTGTATTTTTATTTTTTTCTAACTTTATTATTTTCGGAAATATTGTATAATGAAATTTGCTAAAAATGACGCGCATCACTAACTTAAAAATATTATACATTTGAATACACCAATTATAGAAATTCCGTTCAAATTCCATTCGAAACTTAAAAACATGATTAATTTTTAAGATTTTGCAAAATATTTAATTTTTTGAATTTTCAATTTTTTTAAAAAAACTGAAATTTTGAAAATATAATATTTTTGTAAACTCGATGAGCTAAAATTTTTTAAAAAATATTTATAAACGCACTAGAGTATTGATAATAAGCCCAGAAAAAATCAAAGTGGGATCTCAGTAACTTTAAAATATATTAATATTTTACGAACCAGTGTGTAATAGATTGCTGCAATAGACACGTTTTTTTGCGTTACTGGTCGTCGGTTTCTTTGGATGAAGCAGTAATTTAAGTACTTCTTGAGGTGGTGAAATGATTGAATTTATAAATAATAATATTTATGTGTATTAATATACATATAAATAATATTAATATATTTATAAATAATTTATAAATAATTAAATGACGGATTCTTGATTCAGGTTTTGACTGACATTTTGAAATTTTCTGATCCCTCAAAACTCACTTTAAATACAAGTACTCGCGTAACCATAGAATTCCTGAACTTTCGTCACAATGCACAGTTTTAATGCCCTAACGAATTTACTTCAGTTCTGGACAAAATTCCATTTTCTTCAGCCAACGTTTTAGACACTTTTATCATGCGTTCAGTTGCTGCAAAAAGTCGTTTAATTTTATGGTATGTCCAACTTTCAAAAATTGTCAAAATTTAAATTTTCAACGTCATGTCATCTGCTGAGTGAAAGTAATCGATAAGTTACTAAATAGTATCTTTGTCTGATTTTTCGATGGACGTCGAAGGATCTTCAATGTGAAAAAATTTATCTGTGTTGGCACTTTGTACTTTCTAAAATTTCTCATGGGGATACCATTTTGTTCCAATTTTCTTTTCGTGGCGGGGGTTTATCCTATTGCAATTAAATGCATGTTTATCTTCTCTTTATTCATTTCGCAGACACTTGACGAACTGTCTGAGGAGCTTAAATTGTCACTTCCTTGATTTCACTTTTTTCACTGGACGTTCCGCTACTTTCGTTAATGCCACGAGAGCCACTGATCTCGATGCTATATTCATTCAGAAAAGGCCGTTTTGGAAGCCGATTCCCTTTCTTCCGAAATGAATCACAAATTTACCAATCTAATGACTCCTGTAAATTCACCAGCAAATCGTGGTTTACGCGTCTTGGAGATTTTCTTTTTTAAAAATCGTGATCAGAAAGTTTCAATGGACTGAAACATCTATTTCTTACGCTGATCGCCACTCATGTTGCACAGTGTACACACGATTCACAGAACAAATACTAGCACTCTTGTCTTCATAAGTATTGCGACTAATGTTGAGAAAATTTTACCATGTCCCTTGACAAGTGGACGATTGTACTTCACGAGCAAGGTCAGGAGGGCACCCCGTCCCTAGGACGCAAAGGGACACGCAGTAAAATTCGTTTCGCTGACACGAGGAAAAGCATTCGTTTTGCTGTCACCCATCCCTTCTGGGGAAAGAGTGAACATAGATTTACTAATGTTTCTTGAAACCCATATCAGGTAGAGGGCCATTCTTTTTATTGTTCGTCGGCATTAGTATCCAAGACTGATCGAACACAATTCGTTAGTGCAGGGGCAGGAACCACGTGCCCGAATACCATAATTACAATTGATTTTTTATCTCTACTTGTTAAGTGCCCACTTTTTTCTTGTTATGTTTTGTAGAAAATTTTACAAGAAATATGCCTATTTTTTAAAATTTTAATCTGAAAGAGTTCATAAAGAAATTTTCGTTTTTTTAACAATAATTACAATTTTTAATGAAATATTTTTTTGAGAAAGTAATTACAGATGAATAAAATACACATATCAAAAAATTAAATGAAACAAACCAGTAATTTTTATGTTAAGTACATTCGGAGCGTCAATTAATCATATTTTGCAGAGCACACGTAAATTTCAAAATTTAATATATACAAAACTACACAAATAAACAATTTCAGGTAAATAAAGAAACACGTGTCTCTTTTTTTGATGTCCAGAATGAATGCCATATATTCGTGTCATTTTTTTTAAATAGTCGTGTGAAGTCGAGTGAGATTTGACGTGGAATGGCTCGTATTTCAATTCGTTTCGCTCTCACCCATAAGAACATACCGTAGTTGACCCACAAGTCACCCACGATGTTACCCACAAAAATACGTATGACACAATGTCATACATTCTGGGGTCAGAGTGAACATCTGAAATACTAATAACTCTTGAAACCCATATCAGGCAGACGGTCATTCGTTTTTTAGTTCTTCAGCACTTGCATCAAAGACTGGCCGAACACAATTCGTTAGTGCATGGGTAGGCAGAGCGCGCCCTCATACTTACAATTGATTTTCTTAGAACTGTATGTGTGGAGTGCCCACTTTTTTCTTGTTGTATTTTATAGAAAATTGAACAAGAAACACGCCTATATTTTTTTCAAATTTTTATCTCTTCGAGTTTATATAGAAATTTTACTTTTTTTGAAAAAATACATTTTTTTAAAATGAAAAAAATATTTTTTGAAAAAAAATCATTTACAGAGGAATAAAATACACATTTCAAAGTATTAAATAACACAAACCAGAAATTTTTATATTTAGTACATTTGGAGAGATAATTTATCTTATTTTGTGAAGTACCTGTAAATTCCAAAATTTAATATAGCCATAACTACACAAATAATAAATTTTCAGGCAAATAAAAAAATACAGTGTCTCTCTTTTTGATGTCCAGACTTAAGAAAAAAAATATCGTACATTTTAAAAAATGTCGTGTCAACTCTTGTGCGATTTGACGTGGAATGGCTCATATATACGGAGTAATATAACTAGTGTAGGGACAGTTATGTAATGCTGCGCGAAAAAACTGCGAATTTTTGGCAGAAAAAAATTCATTGCCGCATTGAGATAATCTTGCCCTGATAACGAAAATGTGGATAAAACCAGTCGCTAAATTAAGAAAAAATCCCCTGACACGTGGTGTAGCCAGAATCCCTGATTTGTGGGTCCTTGATACCGAAAAACCAATTGAAAGCAAAACGTCCGTCCGGCTGTCCAGTGTATGTGAACAACACTAGGGCCTAAAATATGCGTACGATTTTTTCCAGTTTGAAGAAACCCCTATCTGGCCTGAGTCGAAGCTCTGCGATTTGTAAAAACTTCATTAATTTTTGGGGGGTACTTTACATGACGCTCCCCGGACATTTTCACACTTTTCTCAAAAACAGATCCAAATTTTTCCTTTAAATCCTTTAATTCCTTATTTAATTAATCCTTTCCTTTCCTTTCTTGCAAGGATAGAGTAAAATACACTTATAAATGTGGCATAGGTTCCATAATCACGGTTAACTCTAAATTTTCGAAAATTGCAAAAGTTTGAAATTTGTTCGGTGTCTTCCTACAACTACAAAATTGAAGAAGAGTGATTTTTACTAAAAAAAAAATTGTTCTTCAAAGTGAGTTGTGACATTAAGAGTCATGTACACTTTTTTGAAAATTATAGTAGTTTTCGCGCAATCTTGCGTGCAATATTGGAAATTTTAAAAAATTACAAAAACAAGATTTTTATAAAAACGGCTCCAAATTTTTCTTTCAACTTGTGGTAGGGATAGTGCTAAATGTGCTCTAGGAGATAACATAAACGCCATATTGCTCTATTTTTTTGTTTTTTCAAAACTTTTCTTGTCTCTCACGTCGGTAATATTTACATTAGTGGCGATTTGTTCACATCATTATATTTACGAGTACATATGCTTTAAATAATATCCAGTAAAGTTTCTCGAGAACTCAACCGTTTTCTATGAAAATTAGCTCAAAATTCCGCATTTTCCGAAACGCTCAAACCCATTTTCTGAAAAATGGCTCCAAACTTTTTCTTCAAACTTTTCGAACGTACAGTGTCAATTACACTTTTAAATATGACGTAAAGTTCAATTTGTTTTTTCGTTTTTTTTGTTTTTGCAAAAATTACATAAATGTAATTTTTTGAAAGATTTCTCACATCTTTAGTGTGCACATTACCAGCAATTTGTAAACACTAATGTATTTGTGAGTGTAAGTGCTTCAAATGACTTCAAATGAAGTTTGTATAAAACTCATAAATTTTCTGTGAAAAAGAGTTTCAATTTTTGCATTTTTAGTAGCGCTTAAACGCCATTTTCTTAAAAACGGCTCCAAATTTTTCAAAGAAATTTGCCATTTACAACGAGATTTTACTGTTCTTTAATATTACAAAATTAATATTTCCGTTCTACCATTAGGAAACCTAAAAATTAAGAAAATGACCAAAAAAAAGTTCTGTGGACGGCGATAGATGGCAGCTGGCACGATAATGTGGCAATTCCGAATGGCTAGCCCTGTCCCAAAGAAATAGAAAACGAATACGGGAAAGGATGTGCCATTCTGTAGCCCCACTAGTTGTTTCTGTAGGAACCTTCCTGCCATTGTACATCGAGCGCAGCGTCATGTGAAGAAGTCTTACCTTGAAAGATAGGCGGAATTTTATGTCTGTACCTGAGGTAGCTGTTGTAGCTTCTGTTGTTGCAGCTGCTGTGGAAATAACTGAGACATTTCTATATTTTACAATGGAGCTCTTGGCGGGTAAATCTCCGCAAAGGACATCTCCCAAAGTGCAAATATACACACTGACCATCATTGTTTCATCGTCAGTACCGTTACCAGCACTTGACGGGTAAGCACTGTAGAGATATCTCCCACAGTGCCTGCATACACACCATTATTGTCTCACCGTCAGTATCATTCCCAGAATTTGACGGGAAATGCACTGTAGGGACATATCCCAAAGTATGTACTTTGTTCTTCATTGTCCTATCGTCAGTTTCATTTAATATGATTAGTGCTCTCAATGTAAAGTGTCCCGTAGGGCAGGTGGCTGAATGCAAGAACTCGACCAACGGTTGATTAAGTTCGTATGTTAAAACTGTCGTAATCTTCTTGCAATTCAATCTGTATAGTGATATTATCAATCGGAGAGCGAGTAACAACCAGTCTGTCGTCTAACGAGGCTCTGAGCGAACTCTGGCAATACATCCTGAAACAACTTGTTACAAGGTTTGAACTATTTTCTTTAGTTATTGTTTGTGACGGAAAACACTATTGTTCTCAATAGATAATTGAACATTTATTAGCATTTCTGTGATATTATTGTATTTAAAATGGCGTGGAAAACACATGCCTTTAGGTGCTCTGAATTTTCCTTGCCCCTGCGGAGGCAGGAAGCTGTCTGAATTATTTGAGCTCAGAGCCCAATATTATTCTGGCGTATAACACCTTCGTTGTACCATTTCTGCGTTTAATTTACCAACGCCGAACTCAAGTGTCACTTAGTGATTTTCAAGGTTCACTTTAGTGACTTCGGTTTGATAAAGAATTACTAGTAGGTTTGTTCAACATATCTCAAAACAAATATCCTCCTTCCTCTATAATACCGTTTTCTCGCTCATATTTTTATCGTCTTGAGATTTACACATCTTATGCTGGCGCTGTCGTTTGTGGTTCCAACTGGTTGAAGATTTGTGTCTACGTTCTTTGTGCGTAGTTAAGTACTTCAGTTTAAAAAGACATTCGACCTTATTTCATGCGTCCAATGGAGAAAGCAATATGTTTTTTTTTATTGTCTGTGACCATCACACATCAACATCTGTTGACGTTTTGAAAATATTATTTCCGTATTCCGTGGGTTGTGCCATCGGACCATAAGAGCAACTAGTCACTGGCATCAGTTTTCATCACAGAAAAAACATTTTCATTTTGCTTTGAAATCCCTATAATTTAGCTCAGACGTTTATTGCCATCTTACCATCAGCTTTGAAATGGGGCAGTGCTTTTCTAGTGTTCATTGTGGACCATGGGTTCTTCCATTGTGCGAAACTGATGTGTTTCAAAGAAGGTCCATTTACAGTCCATATTTAATTCTCAGTTGCCAACAACTTCTTTAGATTATCGGCAACGTCGAACAGAATTCTTACTCGTGACTGATATTACTATTCATCTGTAAATGACTGATATCACGGGAATTATCAAAATGCTTACTTCGAAATTAAATTTACGAATACGAGGCTCTTTAGACAGTGCACAATTGTTGCCGCCCTAAAATTTTGCCTCCTTAGGCATGTGCCTCCTGTGCCCATGCCTGCACGGTGATATTGTTTTCCTGGAGTCGAGATGAAGGGGCTCGCGCCGAAATCCGTCAGCTATGGAAGTGTGCGGCGCGGACGCCTCGCCTCGTTGAGCTGGCATGCAAAGCAGCAGAAGAGGAGGCTCACGGGAAGTTAAGCAGGAAAGCAGGAGCAGCGCGACCAAAAATAAGACCACGCAGAAAAAGACCCAGGCGACACAAGGAGTCACGCGGCCGGCCGGCCGGCCAGCCTGCTGTGTTTGCGTGATTTAAAATTAATTGTTATCAAACTGGTTGGCCAATTTGTAAGGTGCACACCAATTTGGTCTACCGGGCTTGGCTTTTACATTTGTAAATGTCTCCGTGGATGCGTGTCGGTTTGTCTTGGTTTAATCGGTAATCGGGATCTTGCAAGTTTTCAAAACAGACTCTTTTTCCAACTACATGCATCTTCTTTCCTTTTCCTTCCTTTTTTCCCCCTTAGCTCTTGTGTGGGTCACATCTTTTTATTTTGTTAAAAAGAGGTAAAAGAATGTAGGAAGGGAAGGGATCTGTCGTTTTTTAAAATTTATTTTTATTTCTTTTTCATGCCACAAAAAAAAAGCAGGACTCATGTTTCGTGTGTTACGTGCGCCACAAAACGAATATCGCCGTCGTCACCATTTTATTAGACCACCACTCTCCCTCTCGCTCTCCCTCGCTCTCTACCTCGGGATTCTTCCAAAGCAGAGCGTTTCCCCTCTCCCACCCTTTCAACCCCCCCCCAGCCCTGCTTCTTCTGTCGCGTCCACTGCCGCCGCCGCCACTGCATCGCCCTCATCCCTAACACTTGCCTCATCGCTCTCTCCGCAGACATTGATGACATCGGTACTGCCAACGACAGCTCGATAGGGAATAGCATACCAATCAGCATCACTTGATAGCGTTATTGATACGGTCCGAGTGAAGCAATAAAAAGTTGAGCCTAAAATTTTAATCGTACTATTTTAATAAACACTGATTTAGTTTGCATAAACTGCCTGTTTGTCTTAAAATTGCAAGATTTGTGCTTCCTGCGGCTTCGCTGAATGACAGCCAATTTACCGAACGATTGCAAGCCTCTGCCTCTCGTCCGCCATGTCATCTCTTCATCTGCCGGAGTAACTCCTGCCCCGCGGCTTTAAGAAGGGAAGCCGCTGCTCTTTCGTAACCGGGCAGATTGCGTCGCCCTCGATGCGTTCCGTGGAGAGGCACCGTCCGCGGAGATGACTATCTGCCGATGCCTTCCAAGGCACCGCGGCCGTTGGAATCTCGGGTGGCGACGCTGTCGCAGAGACGCGCGATGTCTCGGCCCTCCGGAATGCGCGCCAAGCTCCGCTCAGCGTCGGCCTCGCCTGCCGCTCCCGGGTTTCCTCCCGCCCCCTTTCTTGCAGTTTCTGATCGTAGGTCATACTACGAGTGCTTTGGAAATTGTCGATAAATACCCGACGCGCGAAGCGAGGAGGAGTTTTATCTGAGAATTTCCAAGGCACGAGTGGTATTTAATGAGATTATTCCATGAATGAAATTACGTCCAACAGAATTCCAAAATTCGCCAAATATTGAAAATAATTGAAAGCACGTTGAAATCAAAGTGGTAATGTTATAGACGCAAGTGGTTTATTGTACATCAACACAAGGATCGATTTATACCGCTTCCTAAGTTAGATAAATCACAGCTTGTTATTGGCCAGTAGGAAGAAGCGGTAACAAAAATCGTCTAGAAAAAGCGAAACATTTTCGGAGATACACCGTCCTGATTGGGGCATTTTATATGCATAGTTAAACACTATTGGATTTAATTTCACGAGTGGAATAGTCACCGTAATTATCCGTTGGTGTCACTTCGGCCACTAGCAGCCCCCAGAGCGGTCGTCCACGCTCCCCCTGTTAGGGGTGCCACAGTATTCGTATGAGGCTTTTGTTGCAACCAGCTAATTATATTATTTACTAAATTTCCTTTCTTTGCATTTTTGGGCCGGCTGAGTTGGCTCAGGAGAACAATGTAGCCACTGCAGCTACTCTGACCCGCAGATCCTAGAGTTTGATACCCATTGGTGGCGGATAGATAGGTCAAATTCAGTAGCTTCCTGGAGAGCGGGCGACGGACCACGCGCGATCTTTCCTTCCTCTTATTGCCTTATCCCCTCTCCTTACACACGTATTTGCGTGCATTACACTACCATCACTTTTCATGAGAACAGTCGGGAGTTACAGCTTCTTCCGGCTGAGGTGGCACTCCTTTGGGATACCTAAAGAGGGAAATCCCCAGCAAGTCAGAGTGTAGGTCTTCGCCGGATCGCACTATTCAGCGGGGAGGGACATCGCTACATCCAGCGATATACCATGAACTACACTTACGGAACAAATAGCAGCAGATGACGCGCTCGAAACCACAAAATAATCAGTCAGCCGGATGAGCGTAATCAATCATTGAAGTGATGGTAATTTAGGAAGTCCTTTATAACGTCATGAAGGTATATTAGTCCTCCAGGTTATTCCCACCTAAAATGTGGCAATTATATATTCCGTTCCTATCCATTCATAGCGTGTGAACGCAGGAAGGTATTTTATCTTTCTTGCAAAAATTGGAGCAAATGGAATGAGCTAGTTTTGATAGCAAGTGCCTCATAGGGATGCGTGGGTTTTCGCGAAGAGCTAGTAGGAGGTGGACGTGGTGCGGGGGTGGGCAGCCCTCCACGACGCGGCTCAGCTTTCAGCGTCGCATCGACACCGTGTTTGGCGCCCGTCCCCGTCCCCGCCCGCGCCCCCGGGCCCCCGCTCCCCGCCCCCTCCGCGGCGGCCGCGCAGGGGGCGCTTTACACGTGTCGACACAGTACGCTTGACTTCTTCCTCGTTAGGGCGCCGCCGCCGCCGCCGCTCTCCTGCGCTCTTTTTATTGTCGGCCCGGCCGCCTCCGCCCCGCCCCGCCGCCCTCACGGTGCCTGTCGCTCTCGTTGCCCCTGCCGCTGCCGCCGCCCACTCCTGAAGTATCGGCTCATGCGGGCGTTCGGTCCGCGGGAGGGGAAAACCGAGGACGTGAAACTATACCCGTGTCTCTGCGCCGCTGTGATGTTACAAGTTCTTCGTGTCATCCGCTCCTGTTCTGTTTCACGTTCTCTTGTCCATTTCCGCTCCCGATGCCTGCTCCTAATGACTGGTGCTGCTCCTGCTGTTTTCGGTCTTGCTTCCGCTCATCTGGCTGCTGTTGTTCTCGTTCCTGCATATTCCCGATCTCATTCCGGCTTCACTCCCGATCTCACTCCAGTTTCTCATCCCGGTTCCGATCCCGTTCGCACCATTATCTTTACCAACTTCCTCTCCATCCACCTTCTACCCAAATTTGTTCGATTTATCACTCAAGCATTTTGTCGCCTTATATTTTCGTCTTTATTTATACCATCTTCCATGGGAATCTAAATGATGTAGATGTAATTCCACTTAAAAAAGATCAATAATTCGATCTCGATGTAGAGCTCTAGATTTTTTTGACGATACCAATTCTTAAAACAATTTACTTTTCAAGAAAGGTTTATACTGGCAATATACTAGGTTCAAGAGTGAACAGCAGAATGTTGGCAGTAATATATTTACTTTCTATTTTTGAAAGAACGTATCTGCCGTACGTGAATTTCAAATGTTTACTGATACAGTGGGGATGGATACCTGAATGTCGCTGGTTACAAATCCATTGAAGGCAAATACTTGTACTCGTGATTCGTTTCCCGATATCATTCTCCCCTCGCCGTTTCCCCCTTTTTGCGCCAATAATCTTCATCCAGCATCGCCTCTTGTCTTCTCCCTGTTTGTCGGCTGGCTGCATCGGGCCTGTCGCTTGCCGCGCCACCGCTCCCATCTCGTCAGCCCGCCCACCCTGCGCCGCACGACCCGGGCCCGGCCCCGGCCCCGGCCCCGCCCCCGCAGCGGTAGCGGCGGAGGGCACAGGGAAATCCACTTTGGCGGAATGAATGAGACAAGATGGCGGCGCGGTTGAATCTGGGGCGGCCGTCGCGCCGAGCGGCCTTCCGCTCGGATGCGCCCATTTTGAGCGCTCTTTTGTTTTTCGGGGTCCTGACGAGGGAAGGCTCATGTTACAGAAGGGTTCGCCCACAAAAGAAAACTAATGAATTGAGATAAGGCGGCTACAACGTAGATTCTGGTCCATGATATTGTAATATTTTGTGTAACAGTTCGATTGGCTAATTTCCATTAAGGTAGGGGCTGTGAGAGGCCGGTTGTGTCAGTTGGGTGGCGGGATTTATCGTTACACTTCACTCCTTGTTTCACCTGGTTCCGGTGTATGAAGATGGGAAACGGAGCGAAGATTCTTTTAAATGATGAGTTGTCGGTCCTTAAATTGCTCTGAAAAAAAATCGAACAATGCACTATCAATATTTTTAATACAGTTAGTTTGAAGTACAAAGAAGCTAATCCCTCTTCAAATGCAGAAGCAAAACTTTAAAAATAACTTAATCAGATTGATGATGTGTTTCGTTAATTGTTTTACACAAAACTTATAAAGCGAATTTTCAAATACTACTGCACATACAATTCATGAAATGATGTATAAGCTATAATATTTTTCATTAGAATTTCTATGAACCGAACTAAAATTATTACACAAAGTAATGAGACAATTATTAAAGCACTTGTTAAATACTACGGTTGTGGCACGTGTTCTATTGTAGTACTGTGGTCTCCGTAAAAATAAAGCACTCTTCGATTCCCAAAAAATGAAAGAAATGAAAATGTTTTAAAATGAGAGTAATAAGTTTTAGGACATTGTAAATACCATAGATTTAAATATTAGTGTTTCTACAACGTATCACGTTGCCTTCGGAGAGAAGGTTTTTCACTAAAACCAAGATTAAAATTCGGCTGGTACCGGTACGTGTTTTTTTATTGCAAAACTAAGATAAAAAAAACGAAAAACGACCAATTTTTCTGAATCAGATACGTATTACTAAGACTTATTTCACACATAATCTACAGTGATGGTAAAATCACTGTTTATGGACGATATTTTTAATTTAAATATCCTAGTTCGCACAATTATGTAAATAAATAAATAAATGTCTTTATTGGTGGCGACGCTCAGGTCATTTAGCCTGCTCTTCCGCCTGACCACTTTCAAACATTTTTATTACAATAGTGCATGATAAAAAGGAGATCATTCAATGAGAAATACGTACGCAATTTGGATGAAGGGTTTCTCAAATAGAGACAGAAGTGAACGTGAGGGAGGAAGGAGTCGATAGAAAAGGAAATGCTCTGACAGCATTTGTGTTATTACGTTTATTAATTTCAAGTAAGGAATGTATTAATATATTCTTCCCTTTAAAGAGCTTTCTAAGTTTGATATTGAATTTTAGTACTGAAGTTAATAATGTTCTAAATATTTCAGATATAGTTAGCATGATATTTTAAAAAAATCCTTTTTATTTACAGTCCCGTAATTGTGATAAATAAATCTCTGAAAATCAGCAAAATATGAAATGTGAAGAGATGTAGAAAAGTGAGCTTCTGAGAATTTAAACTTACTTTTTATTTAATGTAAAGAACATAATCAAATATTACTCCTAACTCTTACTGTAATAACACGAAAATACACGACATCGATGAGTACGAATCTATACAAATTGAAGGGCTCAGTATAACAAGGGGCTGCACACATTTTTTGTGGAATTGAGTTATTAGCATTTTGCAAAACTTCAAATATTATTCTTTTAGAATAATATGTTTCTTAAACCCATTATGGACTTATAAGCAACTGTACTATGTTTAAAAGTTTAAAATTGTACTGAGTTACACGAGGCAAGTGTCTCAGAACTATGTCAATGTGGGATAGACCCTTGTTCTACTCAGCCCTTCAATTCAATAGCTCGCCTCTCTTCTGCAGAGGCAGAACCAGCATGTGAGGGTTGAGACGAAGGCCACTGCTGCCGGCGTCTCAGCTCTGCAACGAAATTCGACGCGCGTCGTGGCACAGTCTCCTTCTCGGCGTCCCCGCGCCTCACCTCACCTCATCCCGTCCCTCCCCGCCCCGCCCCGCCCCGCCGCGGCCCACCCGTCCTCGCCCGCGGCGCCCCGCGCTCGCCCGCTGCCCGTTCGCCGCCGCCGCCGCCGTGCAGGGCGGCGTAGAAAGTATTGCGCCCTGATGGTGATGGGTGTAAGACAACGTGCGCCGGGCCAATTATATCGTTTATCATGTATTCCTCCTCAGTGAATGCGTGCCCGCGCCCGCGCCCCACTCAAAAGAAAGAAAAGAGAGGCGGCGCGGCGCGGCGGACGAAAAAAAGAACGGTGGAAACTCGCTCCGGGAGTCGTTTGTCCAAGTCGGGCGGCGGGCAGCGGGCAGCGGGCTGGGCCGGCGAGGAGACCCGCTGAGGGCGGGGCGGGCGATGGCGTTGGAGGCTGTGGCGACGGCGGTGATGGTAGCGGGAGCGGGAGCGTCGGTGTCGGTGGCGGCTGTGGCAGCGGCGGCGGCGGCGGTGGCGGTGGCGGTGGCGGTGGCGGTGGGGGTGGCGGTGGCGGTGGCGGTGGCGGTGGCGGTGGCGGTGGCGGTGGCAGTGGCGTTGGCGTTGGCGGTGGCGGTGGTGGAGGCGGCGGTAGCGGTGGCGGCGGCGGCGGTGGTGGCGGCGGTGGCGACGGTCACGGCGGTGGCAGCGGTGGAGGCGGTGGCGGCAGCGGTTGAGGCGGCGGCGGTGCTGGTACAGACGACGGAGGCGGTGGCAATGTCGGTGGCAACATTTGCGACTGCGAGAGCGGTGACGGGTAGCCGCTAGGTTGGGGAGACGGAAGAGATGGAGAGGGCGGCAGCAAGGGAGAGGTTTTGCGAGATTTTCGGTTAAATAAAACCGTAGTATTTGGAAGGCGTCTTTGGTAGAGAAACAGCTGCTTTCTTGTCAAGATGCGAACGAAAGATCATCTTCGCACAGTTAATTTTGAAAGGAAGCGAAAACCTAAGGAGCGAGTGCAGATCATTTGTCGAGAGGAGAGCAGATAATGTAGCACAGATTTATAATCAAAGGAAATGTAGAAAACGTTTATTTTAGTAATACATATACATCACATGACGGGATTCAAAACCACGTACGCTGAAATACGGGGCGTGGAGTGACGTGCTGACTTTGACCTTGTTGTTGTGGCTCTAGAGGTCTCAGGGATTTGGGCAGCTCTGGGTTGGAGATGATGTAAGGATGCTTACACAATAAAAAATATAATTATTACTTTCAACATGCATTGACAGATAGGCAAAAGCTTAGTTATTAAAGCCTACTCAATTTTACATAGACAATATTGCGAGCACACATTTCCTTAACATTTATCATTATCTTCTTGCGTAACTATCATTATACTCTGCAAATGCCAACTGCAGTCTTTTGTATTCCTAAAGTATTTTATAGATTAACAGTGGTTAATTTAATACAATATCGGCATGTTACCTGGTCAGTGTTGTTGTTGCCTACTTTCAATGGCAAGAGGAAGACGAAGTGCTGGCACTAAGATGGCAGAACCAACCGTAAGCTTTGGGCGGGCGACGGTTCGTGGGCGCACCTGTTTTGCAGTGCCCAGTGCCACAAGGCCCAAATTGATGCAGGATGCACCTCAGTCGCACGACTCGGCTGCTTGAATGCATCCCCGTTTCATCTTATTATATCGGGGAGGAAACGTCGAAAATTGGAAAATAAGCTCCTAAGGCAATTCAAAGCATTTTTTGTCTAATAAACTACTTGGCTATTCTGAATGGCTGGGACATAATAAGCACTCAAAAATTGCTTTGAAAAAAAAATAGGCAAAAAATTGCATTCCAGAAGAATAGAGCACTCTAGAAACATGTAAATTATTAATTATTTACAAAAGAAATTAATAAATTTGTTCAAGAAGGAAAATTAACCGAGAAATAAAGAAAGCAGTCGAATTGTGTGATTTTTTATTTTTACGTAAATTGGGTGCTTTTTATTTCTGGGTTAATTTTTCTTTCTGAACAAAAATTTTAATTTCTTTTCTAAACAATGTTGTGTATCCATGCTTCTGCAATGCAAATTTTTGCCTAGAAATTATTTTTTAAACCAACTTTTGAGTGCTTATTGCGCCTCATCCGTTCAGAACATCCAACTAGTTTATTAGACAAAATATGTTTAAAATTGTCTTAAGAGCTTATTTTCCAATTTTCGACGTTTCCTCCCCGGACACACTGTATAAGGAGACCTCGTTTACGCACCTAATTGATTCCGCGATTCGAGCAGCTCGCGTGCATTTTCGGCTGTCAAACGCCACGCGAAATGTGCGTATACTGTCATGGTTCGTTCTCGAAGTACTTAATCTTCTCTAGGCATTTCTAACGGGTCGTTTCTCTAGCGTAGCCAATTTTTTCTACCCATTTCGCCTGGCTCCCTGAGCGCACGACCTCTTCGCAAATCTCCCTCACTCTTCTGCAAGATGCTTCCAACTCGTGATCAGGAGACCATGCTTTTGATTTGATGATTTTTGGAATTCATTGAAAGTTCGGCCGAAAAGATACAGTGATAGGGTGAGGATTATTCCTTCTCTACCTAATTCCATTACTACATGTGTTAAGGTTGTTAAATATTTCTTCCTTCCAGTGCTCCTGGGAAAATCCACGGAAATGAATTCCTGCGTAACAAATTTGACCAACATGCGGCTACTGTAGAGATTGGTCGCTCGTGTTAGCCCCCCGTCGTGATAACTAATTTATTATGGACATTGCCTTACTCTGGGAAAGGCAAGTGGAAAGGATAGAGATTCGGGTGGATGCGGCTTGAACAGGACCAGGGCTGTTTCAGAATCCCTTCACACGAGCGTTGCGTTGACGCGCGTCGTAGAATAACACTATCTTATGCGAAACGGCACACGAGCGCTTTGGCCGTTCTGCATGATGCAATGTTAAATCTACACGAGTTATTTCTCGCGCGTCAACGGAACGCTCGTGTGACACCGGCTTTATGGTGGGACTATCGTCTTTAGAGAGAGGTAGGTGGGCGTGACGAATTAGGGCGATGCAGGCGCCGCATGCGCTGCGATGGGTATAGCTCGACCAAGTTGAGAATGATGTTTACAGGAGCGCGCCACCGTCTGTGTTTACAACCGAAACGACAGAGACGGAGATACAAGGATACTCAATTCAAAATTAAAATGGGACCGTGCCAAACTATTGCGAAAGAAAGCGCGATTTATTTCGTTGCAGATCTAGTATCTTCCCAATTAATATTTTAACTATATTTGGACATGTCTGCACCTCATATTGGAAGAAATAAAAGTACACTTTTCTCTGCAAAACGATTCAAAATTTTGAAACTAATTCTTTCGATGAGTAGTAACATTCATATGAATAGTTTATTTAACTTAAGTAGTTTCTCATAATATATACTAAATAAAATTCTCTTTTATGTAAGAACTAACTATCACCATAATGAATAATATTATAGATACTTATGACAGTAAAGTTAATGTTTTGTTACTTTATTGCATACTTAACAAACTGTCTAAAGCATATGGAAAAAAGATGAATGAAGGATGAATACAAAATGTTTAAATTCAATGAATAAGTATTAAAAATTCAATATAAATAGAACTTTTTATTATAGTCTTATACTAGAACGGTGAAAAGTAAAAAAAGCAACTTAAAGGGACAAATGAAGCAGTCAGTGCAAATCTTGCATGATGTGTCTCTGAAGTTATATTTTATCAGCTGATTCACAACCTCTATGAAGGAAGCCATGGTGATTCTGTAGAAGCAGTCTCAGAACTCGCTTCACGGCTCCTGGCAACTTTTGTTAGCTAAACTGACTGTACAGCCCCGTGTTTTCACTGTTAGTTCCACGACGCGCCGCAATCGCAGGTCTTCATTCTTCGCTTGGTCGAGTTATAGTAGAAATGCAGTCTTGAGCATCACGACCATCAATATAAATAAATCAATCTGAAGTGTTTGTCTGTGATTTTCCAATTTTCAGTCTTTAAATACTTTTTCAATTTCTTTATTCGGTTTCTAAAACGAATCTCACGTCAAATCAGTTGTTTGTCTGTCCGTCTGTGCGAATCAATTTAATTCAAAACCTACTGAATCGAACAACAGGAAATTTGATCACATTATAGATACTGTAATGGGAGCAACTAAAATTTTGTTTTACCTTGATTTCCCCAACGGTTCCGAACATATCAGTTTGTTTGTTGATCTCCCCACAGTCATGCTCTGTCCCCGTGCAGTAACAAAAGTAATAATCCCAGTAATAATAGCAACAATATTAACTATAGTAACAGTAATAAATACAGTAATCATCAACACATCATAGATGTAGATAAATAAATCTAAAGTGTCGGTTATTTTCAAATTTTCACATTTTAAATACATCTTGCTTTTTCGATTACTACAACGCATCTCACGTCAAATCATTTGTATTCTGTCCGTGTGTACGAAACGATTTTACTCAAATCTGCTGATTAGATCAACATTAAATTTAAACGCATTATAGATATTAATAATATTCAATTTATACATATAATTTTTAGTGTGCTCGCTTTCCACGGCCCAAACCGGGATTCGATTCCCGGCCGAGGCAAATTATACCTGTGCGCATTCCTTACAAATATCCCAGTATCTATTTCTGTGTGACGATAAGAAAGCCAACCCTAAGGTTATGAAGACCAATATATACAGTGAAGGGATGTCTTCGTGCCGACCACACAAACTCATCCTATGGCCAAGAGGCTAAGTCACTGCTAGTCGGCCAAAGTCCATAGCGGGCTGTCTAGCAAAAGAACAGGAACAGGACCTAGGTGGAATCTGGGAATTGGATAAGACAAAATTGAACGTATGGTGCTACTGCAGCACAGTTTTTATCATTTTATGATAATGGATTCATAACACGAGTATTACGAATAGTAACACTCGTAGTTACTACGTAGTAACACGAGTAGTACCTAGGTGGATCTTGGGAAGAGGATGAAGCAAAATAGAACTAGTGTAGCTACAATAGCACATATTTTATTATTTTTTGTTAACGGAATCATAATGTTACTGACTGGACTAGTGCGATCATTCCGTCCTGTGTAAATCGTTTTAAAAGTAGAAAATAGCTCCTCACTGAATCCCAACTTCCAAAAATGGAAGAGAATATTCACAAGCATCTCATTTTGTAGGATGTTGCTTAAAGAAACAACACTCGAACTACCGGGAGAGATGACTCAGTGCATCAACTGATGTCACTGCAGTCCCTCTGACCGGGAGGTCCTAGGTTGGAGTCCCGACGGACGCAGGATTTTCGACACTAGCTTGTCTGCTAGATCGAATTCAGTCACTGTCAGGAGGAGAATTCTAGTGGTCGGCTGCTCTGATTAGTAGTTTTCCGTGGTTTCTCCAATCAACACTAGGCGAATGTTGGAGCAGTACCCTAACAAACGGGCCACGGACCGCGCGCGATCTTTCCTTCCACTCCTTTGTCCTATTCTCTCCTCTTAAACACACACAAGGTGCGTAACAGTAACATGCACTACACTACCACACATGCCGGGAGACCGGTCGGGAGCTTACAACATGTCCGGACTGGAGAGGTGCCCCGCTGGGGGAAGATACCTGGTTGAGGGAAAAACCCCGCTAGTCGACGGTAGGTCGGCGCCAGCGGGGAACCACACCTCCCGAGAAAAAAACACGCACTACACTTACGGGACTAATGATCTAATCAGTTGATGCGCCCGGAAACACGAACGAATCAATCAATCAAACACTCGAACTGTACTTACTCCCGCATGTCTCCCTGCATGCTACCCCACATTATCCCCACAGCTTTGCATTTGCCTCGCATGACCCTTCGCGTTCTCACGGCACGTTTCCCCCACGTTTCCTCCAACGCTCTCGCATGTTTCTCCGCACGTTTCCCGCATATACCCCAAATATTTTCCGGCATGTTCCCCACCCCTACATCCTTCCCACCATCTCCAAGCAGGTTAATCTGGAAATTCAGTTGCAAATTCGAAAATTTAAATGTTCTTATAACAACATGATTTGTGGAAGAGGCTTTTCAAGTCGTCTGTCTACACTGTAAATAGTTCAATATAAAATCTATTGTATTTTAAAGATTCAATTTTATTGCCTTTGTAATATGATTGATGTATTTACAAGTAAAATATGACGTATGTAAATAAAAAGTTTAATTGAGAACGGGGATCACAAATATAGCTACTCACTCTTGTTTTGGGCTGCGTATGCGTATGTAATGATCACAATTTGGCAGCCGTTCTATATTCTATTAGGGTGTCCCTTATATTGCCCGAAAAATTTTTTTTGCAATTTTGTTTGGGCTCACCCCCTAAATATTTTCCATTTGGTCAAATGAACTCGAAAATAAAATTTCATTACAATATGTCGATATTAATCCGTGCCGACTTGAGTGCGAAATTTGAATGTTAGGGATCATTGGTTTTGTTGGGTTAAGTGAGTGGAAAACTACTGATACATTTTTAATATATAATTTTATATTACAATTGAATTAATTTTCAATCTTTAGACTGTGTTATACTTTTAACTTTTCTTGTGGATACTTTTTTTCAGTGTTTCATTCTTGGTATATGCCTACAGTGAACTATGTTCATGAACAACACAAAAAATTGCTTTCACTCCTCATGAAAGTCGTCCAGTAGTCCATGGAAACCTTACATTAATTCAATAGGCATTTCAGCGTAGACATTCACAGCTTTCAACTTTATAAATAACCTTTTAGCTTCTAAATATGAAGAGTTGCATTACCAGGTCAAAGAACAGTTTTGAATAAAACTAGTATCCATCTTCAAGCAAGAGAACATATCTGCTTTTGGTTGACACAAATTCGGCTATTGTTTTTATTGAAATTAAGATTAACGTGAATTAGGAGATATTTTGTATATTTACGAATTAATAACTAAAGAACTGGTCGGCCCCGTGGCCGAAATCGCTAAAGCAATAGTGTCGTGGCGATCTTGCACCGCAGGGTCGTGGGTTCGAGTCCCGCCTCGCACATGGGTGTACTTATGTATGTAATATGTGTGTCCTTTCACCCCTCACTATCATCATCATTCATTTTCCATACCTAGAGCTAACAACCCTGTTAAGTAACAATCGGATCCAGGGTAATGCTGATCCCTCCCTGATGAACTGCATTCTCAGCATCTCTGCGAGGTCCGAAGTGGCCTGCTCGAAATAAAAATTAAAGAACGGTCATCGGGATACAGTTGAGCTTACCATATTGTTCTCCATCCAATTTTTCACAAAAAGGAATACAACACTTTTCCATGTGTAGATTTACTCAGGCTAAATTCACTACCATTTTGATTTTGATTCTTAACGTCTACTTCATCATCAGAAAGCGGTACGACAGACAATTCTTCTAAGAAATACTACATACGGTGTCTACATTTTTAAATGCTTTTGAAATTATGGAATCTATCCTTTCAAGCGAGTTTAGAAATTTTATAAAGCATCTCAATGAGAAGTTTTTACAGCTGCACTGTCCTAAAGCCACGGTTTTACATAAACAGTTACAATCAAAAGAGAGATATTATTTAAGGAATTTTTAATTACACAAGATAGTTTAGATTCTGATCTTAGCAGAAACGTTTGAAATATTAAATATCTCTTGCCATCTATCGAGCTAGATGCATTACCCTGGGAAAATGTATCTTTAGTTTATTACTTTCATAAAAGTCCAACATTTCTTTAATTTCGGACTCATTAAAGAACATTCCCACATTCTCTTTGCCACTTTTAAAATTAATGGCATTAAATCTTTTCTAGATTTCCTTAAAATACTGAAAAAGTGGTGTCAGGATTGCTTGCTACATTACGTATTTTACATTCAAACACACATTGTAAAATAAGTTTGAGTATGTGATGACGGCACGGAAAGAACATTGCCCTGTCCAAATTTTCTTCAAGAAAAAAGTATAATCCTTCAAAACGTCAAATGTTTGTTGTAGTTTTATCACAGCAAAGAATTTGTATTCTTTTTTCTTATTGTATTGATCTTTACCCTTTCTTCTCTATCCACGAGATGTTCGTCTAGTCCTGCAAGATAGCTTTTACATTCTGACTCTTTCTGCCGAAATAAAAACATCCTGTCTTCTTCCAACGTAATCATTTGTAAAGCATTCGGATGTGCAATATCAAATAGATTGTAAAAATTATTTCTTAACTTTCCTCGGTGCTTCGAAATATCTTCACACTTGCTTGAGTTTTTTGTAATTTTCTTCACTCAGAATAGTACAAGTTAAGTTTTTGCGAACAATGCTGAATAGCTCTTGTCGGAATCCTTGCTTTCTTCCAAAATATCATGCACTCACGAACCACAAGTTTAGCGCTTGCACTAACTGTTCATTTTACTTCCTGTATGTTATAAAATAAAACTTCAAGCACTTGTTTATTTCATGGTAAATTGTGTCTAGTTATTTGAAGTTTTATATAAATAATTAATACTATCTCCTATTAAAAACACACGTTCTTCGGCACTGCATATTTCACTTACATATGACATTATGTTAGATTAGCAACCTATAAACACGAGTGACACGATCGATTAAAATTCATGTATTGTTGTGCTCGGGCCTGACTCAGCGGTTGGTGATAGCTCTGGACATGTCCGTCACGCGAATTCGCGCTCAAGTCGGAACGGGTTAGAATGCTCCGATCTCAACAAAATTTTGTTTAGGCATGTTTTAAGGTCATTCGAACAAAATTGGAGGGTGAGCGGTCAAAAATTTGAAAGTCGGAAAATAAGGGACACCCTAATATTCCATAAACTGTAAACTTTTATCTAGAAACATGTGACAAATTTCATGGACTTTGCGGCGCCAGGTAGTGCAGTGGCTCCCAAGCTGGATGAAACTGGAAGTTCTGAACAGCTAGAGTATCCAGAAGCACGGAAACGCCAAAAATGTAGTAGGTCACTAATGATGTTTCACAAAACATACAATAAAATCACTTTTCAAATAATTTTTTTTTTAAAAAAAAGAAAATACCTTCACATTCAGAGGTTTTGGCAACCTGTGTTAAGGGGTGAAAAACCTTAATAACGCAACAGAACGTTCAAAAGGGTTTTATTTAGTTGATTACAACATTAAAAATTATAAGAGGCACTGAAAACTTGGTTCCAATATCCTAGGATGCATCGTTTCCGTGTTATCCACGATGGTAAACTTCGGGAACGTCATTGTTATCTTCAAACTCGTTGATGCTGAACATAGAGTAATTTTCTATACAATGAGGGAGTCTTGTGCTGATAATTTCTTATAAAGTGTCAAAAACCGCCATCATTCTTTAGCATATTTTGTACAGAAGGGATCAAATTGCAAATTGTATGCTACTAATTCGTCCCCCATCCCGTGAACACTAAAAATAAACGCGGGAGATTCGAATATGCAATTTTATAAGTGCAAGTGTTGAAATTCAAGGCTTTTTACTAAAAATCGGGGTTGTACCAAATTTATTTTTTAAATTTATTATTTCCCCAGACCGAGCAAATGTTTGATCGAACAAAAAGGTAACATTCATAATTTAAAATCGTCCTTTTTAATGAGAAGAAATAAGGGAAGTTCACAAGTCTCTCATTATTATTAATCTTGGTTTATTTGTTTATTTGATATTTTAATTGTTTTTTCTTATTTTTGAAAGGTTAATAGGGTCAAGAAAACGAATTACATTTTTATCACAAGAGAATCAATTGTATACACGTTGTTGTTTTCTCTTCACAATATTTTCTGACTTTTTTGTAGTCGGTAATTTTTTTCAGTAATATTTTTACTGTTTCCTATAGTTTTGAAAGTAAACCCATTTCCTACGCATTCCCATTCTGTTAAATTTTTCGTGAGAAATATTATGTTTCCTGCTTTACTAATACATAATATAGCATGTAATTTTATATTTTAGGATTGTGATTCTTTATAATTTAAATTTGCATATGGTTCCTGTACCATTTCAAGGATTGAGAATTAATTTATTCATGTAATGTCTTGCATCGCATTATGGTATAATATCCTACGCAAATGTAATCACTTACTTTTGTATGTCCTGTTTTTTGGTGGTTGCTCGTGTAGATTTGCCATAGTTGAAGATATCCTATGGTGTTTCCCACTGATCCATCTTGTGCGGGCTGTTAGTTTCTAGGCGCTTATTCATGTTCAATATGTGTTGATCAACCGGGTTGCGCTGTCTCGTCCGTACTACTGGTCGTTGTGTCGGTCCGTGGTTGTAGAAGTTGTTGCTCCTGTAGATTTTGTAGATGTTGTTTTGTAGATTTTGTTGCATAGTTTTTTGTAGGAATTATTGTAAATTTGATGTTGTTGTAAGTATTGTTTGTATTTTCGTAGAATTGTAGTTTGATTTTCATTAGTGAATTTTGAATTAACTAAGCCTACACACGAACCAATATTTTCTTCATTGTTAAAAAATTCCATTGAGCTTCTAATACGCCTTCCTAATGGGATATTGATAACATTTGAAACACTTTATCGTATTGATTTATAATTTTGTTATTGTTCCTAGAACTCACTGCTTTCAGTTCTGTGTTTGTTACAAACTGGAGAGGATTACACTCATGTATTACTCAAATATATTTCATCTGCATGTCAATAAACTTTCATTGAATATTGCAGTAGTTTTTCATGATTTTGGTTTTGCCGGCCAATGCGGCAAAGTTATCGTAAGCCACGCCCATGGAATAGACATATCGACCGCACGAACACTGATAAGAACCATTCCTCTTTCAGCAGCGGTGGTGTGCGGACGTGCCCAGTTCCGCTGCGCTTACCTTGCTTACGCTCAGTCCCGGCTTGGTTCGCCTACCAGGGAACTTTGTGCCCAGTGTTTGTGTTCCCGCAGTGGATAGTAACAAAGACTGGTGCTCGCAGTGAACGATCCACGCAAACGAGTGACCAGACTATGTCATGCGACACAGACTCATCAACAGTGCATGTATTAGTCAAGCTCTAATAACGCTTCACAATAGTGGTATCAACGCCTCCATCAAAGGTGACGAAAATTCAACGCCGGACACTCTACCATTAGGGGAAGAGGAACTCGGCATGGCCCCGCCCCTGACCAGCGTTGAAGGAAGCTTGGAGGCTACCCAGTCAACTGGAGCTGCACTCAGCACGAAGCAACATCCCCCAACGTCATGTGCGGCGAACAGGAAAAGGTCAGTCGGTGAACTTGATGATTTTCACAATAAAAAAAAGTGCGGTGTCCAGTAATTACAGTGAACCACCTGCCCATGATAGTGACATACAATATATCGTGCACTAGCACAAAAATCTTCAGAACACAAAATCTTCAGTCGTGCACGACTACAAAAAACAGATTTGGTATGCTTGCTAATAAAGACCACACGCCCGAAGACTATGGTTCGAGTATCTAAAAAATCACCAACAAGATCAAATAAGTGTATCAAATAGAATCTCAACAATGTTGCCCACATTGATCAAATTAATAATTTCATAAAAGAACTAAAAGCAAATATAACACAAAATTTCGTAGCAAATATCGAAAGTAACAAAGTTAAAATCAGTTGGAATCCAATCCAACTCGAATAATTCTCACACCTACTTCCAGTCCACACCCCATAGCCAAGATTATGAATATAATAACCCAATTATCAATAAAATAATCAACTCAATCACCTTGTGTGTCATTAATTTCATAAATTTTTTTAATCCCTTCCATCATCAGCACCATTCGAAATTCAGTCATCACACATCTAAGCAATAACAATGCCAACTCAACCCAGTAATAACTAGACCTCGGAATTTTAGGCACAAAAAAGTGATTATTTAGGCACCTAAAATATGTAACAAAATTATGAAATTAGGCATTATTAGGTACATAAAGTGACGTTTTAGGACACTTAAAATAGGTTTCAAAATGATTAAACAAGGCATTTAAAAATTAGACACAAAACATTATGACACAAATTTAGACACAAAAAATTAGGTTCCTGGCATCTGAAACTGATTGCATTTTTATTATTCAGGTAAGTCAAATATTTCTACGTTTATGAGGTTGACTACAAGCATATTATTTTACTCACTTTCATAATTAAACAACACAGTGTATAATCAAGTTTTGAACCGAATCACATACACAGAATTAATGATTCTTTTTGCTCTCTAGGGATTCTTGGGTCAATTTTGTAAGATTCGCCTTTCCGGCAGACTTTTACCTGACCTGTTTTTCCTCGCCTGGATTGCATAGACGACGGCGGCGATAAGCCTTAATCTGTCAACTGCGCAGTTGCACAGAGAATGGGTGTAATAATTGCACCCATTCCATTCCATTGCCATGACGCAAATACTTTCCAGAATTTCCTGAAACGCGAATATTCCCTGATCAAGGAACACACAGTCGACTACGCACCGAAATCTCTCACCCAACATACCAATAATTGCCTAAGAAGCGCCTGCTGATCGAAGGCGAGTGTGAAAAATTCTCTTTATATTGACATGCAGAGCTTCTTACGTGCGGTGTGTTGGGTGAGAGATTTCGGTGCGCAGTCGACGGCGTAGTTCGTTGATCAGGGAATATTCGCGTTTTGGGAATTCTGTACACACTTATAAAAGTGGCATAGCTCCGATTTTCACGGTTAATTCTGAATTTTCGAAAATTGCGTAAGTTTGAATTTTTTTCGGTGTCTTCCTGTAACTACAAAATTGAAGATAGAGATTTTGCTTTCAAAAAAAATTTGTTCTCGAAAGTGAGTTCTTCCATTAAGGTCATGTACATTGTTCTGAAGATTTGAGTAGTTTTCGCGCAATATTGCGTACAATATGTGCTATTTAAGAAAAATACAAAAACAGATTTTGTCAAAAACGGCTCCAAATTTTTTCTTTAAACTTTTGGTAAGGGTAGTGGCTAGTGTACTCTATGAAATTACATAAATGCCATATTGCGTTATTCTTTTGTTTTTGCAAAAATTACAAAAAATTAATTTGCTTGACTTGTTTCTCACGTCGTTAATATTTACATTAGCGGCGATTTGTTCTTATTATTATATTTACGAGTACATGTGCTTTAAATAATGTCAAGTAAAGTTTCTCTAAAACTACCGTTTTCTGTGAAAACTAGCTCAAAATTCCGCATTTTCAGAAACACTCAAACTCCATTTTCTCAAAAATGGCCCCACATTTTTTCTTCAAACTTTTCGAACGGATACTGCAAATTGAACTCTTTAATACGACATTAAGTTCATTTTTGGGTATATTTTTGTTTATTTTATATATATATATATACACATACATATATTGTTATATATTATATAAAATATATTGTTATTTATTTTTTTCTAAGAGCAAAATACCCCAAATAAAAATGGTGGGTGTTTACTTTTTACTAAAATATGAAATTTCTACAACTGCACCAGTTGACAGTCTCGTGCGTTACCAGCCAGGCTAATCTTTAGTGATCCTTGTTGTAGTATCTCACAGTAGTGCACATTGGATCGCGAAGAGCGACGAAAGTTAGCCCTCGCATCACGGTGAGTCGAATGCTTTGGTCGATGACACGAGTCACCGGCGGCGGAGGCTGCAGGCTGGGGGCCGCGCGCTCCCGGCCCCCCGGCCCCCCGCCTTTGGCCCCCCAGCCACGCCGCCGGGTGGCGCGCCGAGCCTCGTCCAAGAATGTCGCTCTGGCAGCGGCGGCGGCGGCGGTGGCGGCCGGTCGACCCGGCCGGGTCCGTCAGCTCGCCTCTGGCCACCGCCTCAGACGACGCCCCCGCCCCTTTCCCATACCTGCGCCGCTAACACCCCGCCACCTCCTCCATCGATCGCCTTCTTCCGTTTCCTGCTCCCCGCCACACCCTCTATCCAACTCCCATGCCATCCCCGCCTCTGGAAACCCTTCCGTCTCGTACGATATTCTATCGTCTCTCTCTCTCTCTCTCTCTCTCTCTGTCTTTCCCTAGCGTCCCTTAAAGAATCCTGCTGTCTCCTGCTGCTTCCTAATGGGCCCTAACGTCTCTTAGCATCTTTTGCCGACCTCCTTTTGATTTCTACTTTTTTCAGCCGTTGCCTAGCGTCTCCGAACGTTTCCCAGAACGTCTCGGCTATTTATAGCGTCTCCTCGCGATTCCCAGTATCTTCTAGCGCCTTTGTGCGTCTCATAGCAACTCCTGGCGTCTCCTAACGTCTAGCGTCTCCTAGCGTCTCTTTGCATCTATTAGCGCCTCCTGACTCTACACAGAGGCGGAGAGACTTCTACCTAGACTCTCCTAGCACCGATTCTTACTCGTCTCCTACTGACTTTCTTTTGCATCTTTGCCTCACCTAGCGTATCCTGTCTCCTTAATATCTACTAGCCTCTTCTAGCCTCTTCTAGCCTCTCCTGGCCTCTCCTAGAGTGTTCTAGCTTTCTTAGCATCATCTTCAGAGTTATAACGTTTCCTAGCACATATTAGCGTCTCATGTCTCCTTAGTGGCTCTTGACTGCATTCTAGTGTGTCCAAGATTCACTTGGGGTCTCCTGTCCTACCGTCTCTTAAAGACTTCTGTCTATTAAAGTTTCCTGGCATACCCTTACTTTTGCGGCTCTTAATAGGGAGGTTTAGCGCCACGCGTAAGGTAGCGGCCTTATGCATTAACAGTCACTTGATGGACCTTGAGGTCATAACGTCTTACCTTGGGCCTAAGGTACGGCCTTAAACATTCATAAATAGTGCACGCCTGTAGGAGTCTCTACGGTCACCTTACAAGCGGCAAAATGGACGCCTAAAGAGGAAAGGTTGTATTTTTCCAATTCTGATAAACCGATTCTCGTATGTAAGGCAGTTACAATTATTCCTTACCAACTCCACAACGCTGGAAAGAATTAACGGGAAATGTTGGAGAGGCGACAGGAAAGAAATTCACGAACAAGAAGTTGAAATCATATCTTCGAGTTAGGTTATGTCTTATGCTCATAACGAACGCTATTTTAAAATTATTTATGCATTCTCAAGAAAAGCCGATTCAAAATTCCAGATTGCATACTCCTCGCGGAGGGCCACAAAATATAAACTCCGTGCACAAGGAAGATTTGTCACACTTGACTCGTATCGTGGTTGAAATGTCTCACCCTACATGCTTTGATATATTATGCATCTTTTTTGTTCAACGCTTGAAATGCTTTTTTTGTTATAATGTACAGCGCAATGACGCTATTTGCGAAAACTCTTCTGAACGTTCATTACGACCATATAAAGTCGTCAGCCACGTGATCAATGGAGTTTAAAGCTGTCTCCTTACGCCTGGCGCTAAAACTCTCTAATAACTTCAAACGTCTACTACAGACTACTGTCTTCTAGTCTCTTACCATCTCCTGTCACATTGGCGTGTCGTGACGTGTCGTGACGTGTCGTGTCGTGACGTGGCGTGGCGTGTCGTGTCGTGACGTGTCATGGCGTGTCGTGACGTGTCGTGACGTGTCGTGTCGTGACGTGTCGTGTCGTGACGTGTCGTGACGTGGCGTGGCGTGGCGTGTCGTGTCGTGACGTGTCATGGCGTGTCGGGATTTGCCGTCGGTGTCTCGTGGCGCGTCTCGGGGCGCCTCCCTTAGCGTGCCTTGGTGTGTCTTGCCACCTCTTGGCTTCTCGTGGCGCCTCTTGCCCCTTTAGCATTCACCTACAAGGCATCTACAGTCTCCGAGCGTGTACTATTGCCCCTACACACTAAAGAGTAAATATTATTTAATGATATTTTTTAATCAGGTTTTTTGCCTGAGATGGTGTTCACTATATCCCGCAATAATTTCCGGATTATAAAACATTATTTATTTGACTTAAAGTGCCAGATTGATCGGAGTATATCTAATCTTCCGTTAAAAATAGAAATACACAATTTACACATAGTAATAGCTTCGTGAAATTTTACATAAAATATTTTTAATATATGTCAAATTAGAGCTTGAAATGTCTACATTAAGCATCGTTTTCGAACAATTTCTCCACTTCACTGCAATAGGCTAACAATTGAGCGGCGCGCAGCCGATGCGAGTGTCTCTATTAACGACTCACATTTGAGCCTCACTGATTTCTTTATTCACTGTTAGACTGCATTGGACAGATTTGTAAAGATATCAGACACGTTCGGAAATTACTTGACTTAAGGAAGTATAAAAGGTGTAAAGGACAGTGCATTGATAGAACCTTTACTTGTACTTAAGTGATTCATGGAAAAATGTTTCTGACATGAATATGGTCGCAAGACAGGAACAGACTTTGAACGCGATCCTCTGTTAATAGAAGTTAGACGCATGGGGCATTTCATTTCGGAAATTGTTAGGGAATTCAATATTCCGAGATACACAGTACCAAGAGTATGCCGAGAATACCTAATTTCAGGCGTAACCTCTTACCACGGCCAATGCAATGGCTGACGGCCTTCACTTAAAGACCGAGAGCAGCGACGTTTGCACAGAGTTGTCAGTGCTACCAGAAGCAACGCTCTGTGAAATACCGCAGAAATCAATGTGGGACGTATGACGAAAGTATCCGTTAGCACAGTACGCGAAATTTGGCTTTAATGACTTATGGAAACAGAAGACCGACTCGAGTGCCTTTGCTGACAGCACATCGCCCGCAACGTCTCTCCTGGGCTTGTGACCATATCGATTGGACCCTAGAAGCTTGTAAACCGTGGTCAGATGAGTCCCGATTTCAATTGGTAAGAGTTGAGAGTAGAGTTCAAGTGTGGCGGCGCAGACCCACGGAGCCATGGACCCAAGTTATCAATAAAGGCCCTGTACAAGCTTGGGGTGGCTCTATAATGGTGTGAGGTGTTTTTACATGGAATGTGAGATCATGGAATCTCTTTTACATTACCGGGTCTTCTGGTCCAATTGAACCGATCATTGACTGGAATTGGCTATGTTCAGCTACTTGGAGACCATTTCCAACCATTCATGGACTTCATATTCTCAAACAACTAAAATTTTTAATGGATGAAATCCGTTCTGTCACCGGGTATATTGTTCACGATTGGTTTGAAGAACATTCTGGACAATTCAAGCGAATGATATGACCACCTACGTCGACCGATATGAGACCCATAGAACATTTAAGGGACATGATAGAGAGGCAGTTTGTTCACCAACTCCTACACTGCACTTTCTCAGTTATGATCGGCTAAAGAGGCAGCTTGGCTCAATATTTTTGCAGGTGACTTCCAACGATTTGAGTCCATGCCACATCGATTTGCTGAACTTCGCCGGGCAAAAGGAGGCTCCACACGATATTAGGAGGGAATCCATGATTTTTGTCGCCTCAGCGTTTATATGAAGTAATATACGTAGTGTAGTATGGTAAGTTAGGTAATGCTGCGGAAAATCGATTTCGAGATTTCAACGGAAATGTTTTGGGGTCCCCTGAAACCGAAAAAGTGTTTTTGTTTTCAAAACGTTCGTCCGTGAGTTAGTACCAATTGCGCCTATTCGTAATATTTTTTACCAAAAGAGTATTCCCCAGTCAATCTGAACTGGTTCGAAGCATATGCTTCTGTAAAGGTTTTTATTCACATATTCCTTTAGAATATCAATATTAAGTCATGAGTTTTACGATGCCGTTGTAGAGGGTTCTCATTTTCATCCCTCACGAAGTTGAATTTCCTCAAAAAAGTTTGTTTGTTGCAGTTACTTAGAATTCTTTGACCCGGTCAATTATTGATTTATTGTTTGTGTAAAAAAGTGACTTTTTATTAATGTATTTATCCCAATATCTTCGATAATTGACATTTTCCTTCTCACAATGTGTCACACAATTCTGATTCCGACGTTGATAAAGCTATCATCCTTTCCTTTCGGCATTTCCAGCTTATTAGCAATTTACCTATTTTATCGTATAACCGGCAAACGATTTACTGTCTTAAGTTGTGCACCAACTGACATCTGAACTAATATCTAAGTAGGCTGGTCGTTGTTTGTTCATAATTTAATGTTTCTCTACTCTTTGATGTATCTTAATGTCGTAATGATGTATCGCATTGTATGTGCAATGCGTATTATAGATCTCAAATCTCCGGAAGACGACGAAAGATTGCAAAAGCTGAATGATTCATGCGTGTTTGTGGTCACTGGATAGCCCGAGGAACCCAGCATTTTTTTTATATAAAGACACACTTACTTTGTCGACATAATCCTATTTTCCCAATTTCATGCCCTTTCTTGGAGTGCCCTCGGGATGACATCCTTCACATCGAATCTTTCTAGAATTTCTTCAACGAATGTTTTCTAGTCGAGAGTAAATTGATACTCTTTTGTGATTTTGATCTCTAAGAAAGAATAATTGAGTTTAATATAAATTTTTTATAGTCAATAAATTATTAGTATTATATTAGTTCGTCTACGAGAGAACAATTAAGTTAGTTAACAATCCCTCAAGATAATCATTTATAGCAGCTATGGTGAGTAGTATTTGAAATGTCCCGTATCTCATCGGTCAAAATATATTTCTCTTACTTGTCTGGATCCATCGATTACTAACCTTGCTTTGAAACGTGAATCTTTACTGTTGAATTTCTTTTTAAATATTAATTTACTACAGAGTATTTTCTTGTTAGTGTTCTCTCGGTCAATTATTTCCCATGTGTTGTAATTTAGCCGAGAGTTTAGCTCCTTTCGTGTTGCTTTTTCCCATTCTCCTTGTCGTTTCCATTAACAGCTAAACGATACTTTCTTGGAACCGATCCTTGCGTCAAATTTGCCGTCCCATTGTATCTTAATGCGTGACTCCTTATTCTTGATGATCTGTGGATTTTTTACTTTTCTTCAGATTCACTGAAATCATTCTTTTGTGAATTATCTTCTTGCTTAGTTTCAATTCCATGACTAAATTTATCAGCATCAGAAGTAAGATTACTCTTTCTACCATTACTTTGTTGACGTTATTATGTCTACTAATATTTTTCTCTCTTCTTCGATTTTTCAGTACCCGTTTCAATCAAAATTTCATGCACGACTTGGTCGTAATCAAGTCTACTCATGTTATTTAGATAATTTTAATTAGAGATATTGAATGATTCGCTTTTCATTTTCAATTCAGTGAATAACACATTCTGAGATTCTACTGTGTCGTTGTTTTGTACGTCAAATATCCTATGGACCTTCCTTAATCTGGAATATCCTACAAAAATCTCATATTTAGTCAATATTTGTGATTTATTTACGCAAGTCTTCGGATTTTCGAACAAATCTTTCGATCCGAATGTTCTTAAATGTATTATATTTCGCTTTATTTCCAACCAGGGTTACATGGGTACTTATCTCCTTTCTTGATTATTGTTGTCATGGTTTGAGTATACAGTTGTCTGTACAGCTTCTCTCCTGAACTTCAGCAGCAATCCGGAATCAATTAATAAAGTGCTCATTGTATTTTCTGTTGTCTTATTACCTCTTTCAGCTACATCGTTGCTTTGTAGAGAATAATGTACGGTTCCCTCAGATTTGATGATTTGATCTCCTTTTGTTCATAAAACGTAACAAAGTCATATTGACAAACTCTCCATCGTCCGACCTTACATATTTTATTTTACATTTGGTTTCGTTTTCTTTTTTTTATAAAACTTTTCAATCTAGTAGTACAGTCAGATATGTCTTACAAGTTTTACGAATTACCGACGACTAATCAGGTCTGCGATCAATACAGTGTATTACCGCAGTGTATCTTTACAGGCTTTGATCTACAAACAACAACATGCCATGTTTCCATTATGTGCATACTTGCCTCATCTACTATCGGGAGCGGAATCCTAGCTGACGTGATCTCCCTTAAGCTCATTTTTTTGTCTCCTAATAAGACTTCTCTGGACGTCTTATGAGAAGTGCACGCAGAGTCTAAAACCAAGTTCTTGTTTTCTTCGTTTGATTTTGCACTCATTCACCATCATTACAAACACCACTCGGTCGTGATATGCGTTATCAGAGAACTGAAGGAGAACAAATCTTATTTACAAAGTTGAGGTAATTAAATTGACTTTTTGGCATTTTTTTCAAATATGATTTTTATGAAATATTTTCCGTAAGAATTGTGTTCTTTATAAACCTATTTTATCCTACAACGCATTAATGTGGAGGTGCTTCTTAGATATTTCGCATCGAGTATCAATTTTTTTCGTTAAAAAAAGAGGCACAAAAGTAAAATTTTTCATTTTCCTGTGTCTGGGTTTCATTAACTATTGAAAATTGACTTTCCATTCTCCCACCACTCTGTGCCCCGATCTGCCCATTGCTCTGTGCAGTCAGCTGTCGTGCGGACTGCGGCGTATGTTGATTACTTTTCCGGGATCGTGATACTTGCAAACGAAAATGTTAATAAATGTCATAAAATTAAGTTTTGAAATGCAGAAAAAGATTGAATTAGTGGTGCTACAACAGAATCTATGTTCTCGCATTATTTCTAAATTTGCAATTTTTGAAAATTCGGAGAGTTCAACGAAAATGAGGACCGTGCCATTCTTTTAAGTTCTTTCTTTTATCTGTAGAGTCGAGATTTATCAACATTTTTGTTGCCAGGGTCCGGAAAAATTTGCCGTTTTCCGGCGCAGGAATACTATATGTTCTCTTCTTACGAAGCAAATGGAAGTAAAAATTTCGAACTTCAAATTTAAGGGAGTAAATAAAATTGGAAAAAATAGTTTTTGCAATTTACAAAATTCCAAAGATTTTAATGAAAATTTGTTATATTCAGTCATTAAAACAAGATTGCTCAACTTGAGCCAAAAATAGTATATAAAAGTTTGGAGTGGCTTTTGAAAAAAAATCTTGTTTACGTATTTTTTTTAATTGTCACGATCTCACTCTAAATTACTCGAAAAAGAATTTGAAATGCATGGTTCCGCGACTTCAGCTAGATCGTTTATGCCATATACATTTTTGGGGAAATTCTTTGTACGGGTTAGGCGCTAGTGTTGCTCGTAGATGGACAGACGTTTTCAATAGGGATTTTGTGAAGGTCTAATTTCATAAAATACCAAAATGTTTTTTTGCAGCATTACATAACTTTCTCTCTAGCTACTTATAGAGAAAGTAAAATGCACTTCATTTGTAAGGCGTACTGACGTTGTTTGTGAAAAATTGGTGCATGTTATATAAAAGTTTGACTATCCATGACATACGGTTCCAACCAAAGGGATTGATTGTTATTGATTCCGGGCGCCCCAACCACTGGTGTCATTAGTCCCATAAGTGTAATGCATGATTTTGCTTGTGATGTGGTGATGGAGGTGTTTTTCCGCTGTATGGCGAGATCCGGCGCCGAATTCCCTTCGGCTAGCGGGTTTTTCTCAACCAGATATCTCCCACAAGCAGGGCACCACCCCAGCCGGGACAAGCTCTAAGCTCCCGATCGGTCTCCCGGCCTGTGTGGTAGTGTAGTGCGTGTTAGTGTGTGTATAAGATAACTGAAAGAGAATAAACCTTATTTACAAAGAAGAGATAGTTAAATTTATTTTTTGTCATTTATTTCAAATAAGTTTTTTTATGAAATATTTCCCTAAGAATTGTGTGTGTGTGTGTGTGTGTGTGTGTGTATAAGGGGAGAGAATAGGACAAGGAAGAGGTAGATCGCGCGGTCCTTGGCCAATTTGTTAGGTTACTTCTCCGGCATTCACCTGAAATCACGGAAAACTACCGATCAGAGCAGCCAGCCACTAGAATTCCCCTACAAACCGCGACTGAATTCGACCTAGCTGACAAGCTAGTGTCGAAAATCCTGCCTCCGTTGGAACTCGAAACTAGAACTTCCCGGTCACAGGGACTGCAGTAACATCAGTGCATGCCGTGAGCCATCTCTCCCGCTAACCCAAGGCAGGACGGGAGTGAAGTGAAGAAGATTGTTCGGAGGAGTGGTGCGAGGGCAGCGCCGGGCGCTCGAACTTGGTGCCACGTGCTCGCCAGAGGGATCGCGCGGGGGACGGCGGGCTGGTTCCTGCGCTGCCAGAACCAATGGAAACGGCTACCCACATTCATTTGTCGTGAGCCGTTGCGTGTCGCACGCTGATAACGTTGTAAGCAACACATTCTGAGCTCTGATTGGCTCGTAAGTGAAAATAACCATCCAATCAAGTAGCAATTTAGGAGCTAAGTATCCAGTAATGCTATACCTCGGGATGGTGGGTCGCTCTTCTTGTTACTTTTGTTTCGGTGAACCTCAAATTCTGGCTAGTTTTTTTCTAAATACTAATTTGGTGAAGTGTGCAACAAGCGAGCGGGGATTGGGCGGCCGCCCCGTTCTTACCGAGGAGCTGAAAGCAATATAATTACTGGCAGCTCCATAACCTGTCATTAGCCCGGCTAAGTGGTTTGTAGAGGGCCCCCGTACGCGGCTCCCGCGCCGCTGTTTTCACGCCCCCGGCCTCCACCGCCCCCGGCCTCCGCCGCCCCCGGCCTCCGCCGCCCCCGGCCTCTCGCCCCCGCCCCGCCCCCGCCCTACTCCCCTTCACCGCTGCGTGCGTTGGTGCCAATTAGCGGCAGGGGATGGGAAGCTGCCGTTCCTGCAAAGAGCAGGCCGAGTGGCCCACGCCGCGTTTCATATGGACACTTATTTGGGGATTTATTATTTCATTAATTTCCTGCAGATCCACGCTTTTTGTGTTACCATTTGAGGCGAGTCGCTTGTTTTCAGATGCGCCCGCCCAGTTATTTCGCCTGGAGGCAATAGCGGAGAGTTGACAGGTGTTGTTGTGTTTCTTGGAAATTGCACCTCTTCTCTTTAATTAGAACTCCCGATATTTGCAGACAGAAAGTTCATCTCAACGGTTTCTTTATACACTATTTTGCGTATTTCATTTCCGAACAGTTTTAGGTCCAAATCGCCTGAAAGCAGCATTGCGATGTGAAGACATTTGATACTCCTTATTTGAAAACATCCAAAAGTGTGTAACTTACGCGAATATTTGATATAAACAATTCTGCTTGTTTTTTTTGGCGGAGAATTTGATGATCTATTATCTTCTTCTAGCGTAAGATCCTCCAACACTTTAACCCTTGAATACCTGAATTAAATTACCTCAAGTTGCACTCTCTCATTGTCTCGCTCTCGCAATGACATTGTTGGAGATAATTGGTAGCATGTGTTTACAACTTTTATTGCTAAATCATTGCTGTGTTCCTAAATTATTGCTATTGCAATAAACTCGATTACTGTTTCTTCTCATCTTTAATGTTTTACACAACGCATTTCATTTTGGCAAGAGACATTCTAAACGAAACATATGGTATAAGCGATTTAAAAACATTAAGAACATAAACATTGATGATGCCTTATTTTCTATTAGATTAAAGTAGTATCTCCCAACGCTTTAAAGCGTTTTAAAAGTGCACCGTGGAGTAAAATGTAAAAAAAAAACCTTTATACTGACACTTTCACTTATGATATTAAAGCCAATACCATTTAACTCTACATCTAGTACGGCTGTTTATCTAAAAGAAACATCGGGTAATAATATAAAACTAGCATTGTGCATCAGCAAAATTTCTGCAGAACAAGACCATGTTCTTGGAATGCTAATATTTTCCCACAAAGTAGCACGCTGCTCAAGAACTACAACTAAAATACTCTCGTTCAACACCGCAATAAATTGAATATTTTAACAAAACAATCTTCACGAATATTGCAATAACATAGTACAATATACACAGACACACAGTTCAGCAGTATATTACAAATCACAATTATCCATAAAGTTGCCTAACACAACTCGTTGCTTGCTCAGTTACTTAAAAGCCCTAACACAACTCATGAATAGCAAATATACATGTTGGACGGCCTCTTCCTCGAAGCTTTGCTGTCGTTTGACATCACATGTGTCGCAAAGAGTGATGCTTTGAATATAAGAATTCAGTCGGTGCGCTCAGAATGAGAGAAGACGGAATAACACAATAAAATATATGCGTTTCAGTCAAAATAAAAAACTAATTTGTAGGACTTTTTCTGAGTTCCTGGGCATGTAATGAAATCACAGATAACTCTCAGCCGGTCGGAAACTGCATAGATTTTTTTCAATTTCTGGACGAATTAGAACTTAGTATTGAGATATTTTTCTATCCGATTTTTCTTGCTGTTTCTGTCTAGTGGCCAGTCATAAGCTGCGATACGTCGGTCAAAGGAATTTGTACACTTCGTATTTGAAACATCCTGAAATTCTGTTGGAAAGAATTCATTATTGAAGTAGTCTTATAACGTACCACTTACACGTTAGAAATTTGCAAATTAAATCCAGTGCATGCGATGTATTTCCTATCATAAGCGCCCAATTTTCTCTACTTATTTTTTCTTAAAACGCAACCGACATTATACTACATTGATGTTTCCGTGGCTATTTAATTGGAAATATAATTTTCAAAGTTCATTAATGTCACCAATAGTTTACATTTGTATGTTGCACATTCACATGTAATATGCTTAATAAGTTTTAATAATCATCTGTTCAATTTAAATTCCATTAAGAATTTTCTGCAGTGTGAAATATCGAACGTTCACATTTGTGTGTTGCACATACACGTGTAATATGCTTGATCAGTTGTAATAATCACCTGATAGTACATTTTAAATTTCATTAAAAATTTTCTACATCTTCATTTATCGTACTAGAGACAGCGTTGGGATTATTTCTCTAGCGCACAGTCTTGAGAGAATTGGAGGTTTGCCGTTAGTAACCGTCCGAACTCTGGGCACAAACAAGCGTTTAAATTCTCTCTCTCTCGAGAGAGAGAACCTGTAGGAACAAGAGGCGTGGTCAATCGGACAGTGTGAAATATCGAACGTTAAACATATGGCATTGTGCCGAGCTCGTCTTCACGGTCGCGGCCGCGGATGAAAGCTAATCGGATATTTTTAAGCGCTCGCAAAAAGCGTAATGAAGAATGGGGCCGAGAAAAAGTGGACGATCGAAACGCCAGCTTGTTATCGGCTAACCAGACAAATGAAGTGCTGAACTAATTAATGGGAGGATCTGTACGTGCGGCGAGAATCGCGGCGGCGGTGGCAGTGGCAGTGGCGTGGGCGGGGCGGGGCCAGCGTGGCGGGGCGTTCTGGTTGACGGGCGAGCAGTAGGCCCACCGGAGGAGCAGGAAGTGAGTTCCCGCTGGATACTGCTATTTCGTTTGAAGGATGCGGAAGATACCAGAAACCAGCAGAAATTTGAAACTCGGGTTCATTGGAGAATTGCGCAAAGGTGTCAGAGAGGTAAATTCAATGTTAGAGAACATTTTAATTAATTTTTTAAAAATATTTTCTTCGGTTTTGGAATTGATGTTCGATAGCATTAAATAAATCGTATATATTTAATATTTCATTTTGTTAACTTCTATCTACCCTCGTTTCTATTTAATATTTTTTGTTAACTGCACACCCAATGTCGTTTGTATCCAAAAAAAAATGTAATTTGAAATTTACAAAAAAATCCTATACAGTTTATTACACTGATTTCGACAACATCAATCTTGAGATAGACGTGCTCGACGTGCAAGTCTGTTTTAATACATCTGAGTATTGATTTCGAATAATAATAATAAAATTTTGCAATAGAATCCTGTTTCGATGAATGGCAAAAATACCTAACAACGATGTTTTCGTGAGCAGAACATGCACGGAAAAGGAAAGAAACTACAATCGCTTCGGAAGATCTCAAATGTGCGGGAGAGCAAGCCTTGGCGTGCGTGCAGCGCATCGACTGCACACGTGGGATGTGATGACGGGACGTGGACTCTTGAATTGAGCGCTCGGACGTGTGGTTGACGTGCGTTGGAGCGTTTTTTGGGCGCGTGAGGGACGTGTTGTCGGAGACTTCAACGCGCGAGGAGCCCCGCCCGCCGGCTGTCGAAAGCCGTCACCGCCAGAGAGCGGCAGCCCGGGCCAGGCCGCCCCGCGCCGCCCCGCGCCGCCCCGCGCAGCCCCGCCGCCCTCACCATCCCCTCTCCAGTAGCCATGGAGAGGCGGGAGTTTATTCAATATTGGGCTTACTTATTCCTTCAGCCAGTGGGGCTTGTGAAGCTTAGGGAGAGCGGTAACTTAAACATTTTACTTAAAACTATTTATGTATTAAACTAATACCTAATTACAGTTACATTTTTGGGCTTACTTTAGTTAACATTAATTTTCATTTTTATTTAGTGTATTTACATTTTTATTTAGTTTATTTATATTAATTGATTTAAAAGATTTTTATTTGTTTTGTGTCTTCTTGGTCTCCTATTTTCATTCACACTCCCATTCTTTCCTAATCTGTATCGTATATTACACATTTACTCACCCATTCATTCACATATCACCGCTCTACCTCGCGGGCGCTTCCTCCTTCACGGCTTGCGCCGCGTCTCGTGCCCCGCGCCCCGTCCATTCACGCTCCTTCGTCTCCCATCACCTCTTGCCACTCCCTTCCCTCACCTTGCCATTTGTTTTTTCCCACCCCTCCTCCTCCTCCTCTCGCCCACCCACGCTCCTTCGCTCGACAGCCGCCGCCTTTGCAGTCGACCGCATCACCATCAGGCGATGAAGCATTCGTCTAGTGCTGCTCTCGATCGTACATATGAAAGTGCGACTGGTGCGTTGAGAGTATAGTTTCGTCTTATTTCTGAGACGCGTGGATTGTATTTGGCCTTCTTGTGCGCTATGATAATTTCCATGCGCATATTTTTACTATTGTTGTTTAAAGGTGTAATTCCATTTCATTATTTATTTGCAATACAACAACCGCTTATATTTCTTATTATATTTCTTAAACCTGTGTGTTTCTGATCTGCAGTTTGCTTGCTTCGAGTCTGGTTCGTGGGTTTAGATTGACGCAGAAATTATTGGTTCTATATGGAATACTACTATTTATTCGCAACACCATCCATTACACTTTCATAAAAGACGATGGACCAAGAACATTCAGGATTTTTTGGTTGAAAACGAATGATTTATTCGTAAATCTCAACATGCACGAACATAAACGAATGATTTATTCGTATTGGTAAATTCTCAACATGCACTTTTTCACCAGATACTTTTTTAAAGTCATGTTCATTGTATCAATTATTCCAAAACTTTCACAAATTGTTGTTACTCATATAATTCAAATGCTTTGTTATTGCTTACACCCAACTAGAAATAAAATCAAAAAGAGAAAAAATAAACGCACGATGTAGCATGCAAACGCACGATGTTGCCGTGGATTTTTTAAATTCATCACAAAATGCATGTACAAATCTGTCACGTTTACAATTTTTGACGTTATATGCGGAAGATTTAATGTGCAAAACCTTAATTCCTGTCGTAATGAAATATATATTTATAAGAAATTAAATTAAATACATTTTTGTTCATCGGATGAGTCCAGAACATTGCACGAAAACGCGATTGTCACACAATTAGTGTCAAAAGCAAGCAGAACAACTGCGCTTGGGACACTTCAAAGACATCATTCAAAGACACTTTGACAAACACAAAGACAAAGAAATCATTCAAAGACACTTTGCACGCACCGCATCTCTCGCGCCGGGAGGCTGGGGGTGCGTTGCGGCGCGGCGTGGCGGGCAGCGGGAAGGCGCGGCGGGACGGCGCGCGGCTGGCCTGGGTGGGTCGGAGCGGGGCGGGACGAGGCGGAGAGAGAGGCGGGGTAGGGCGGGGCTGGGCAGGGCGGCAAGGAGCGGAATGCGATGTAGCGGGGGGAGCGATGTTGATTGATTGAGATTCCGGGCGCGTCGACAACTTAAGTCATTACTCCCGTAAGTGTAGTGCGTGTTTTTTCCTCGGGAGGTGGCGGTGATCATTCCTCGTTGGATGGCGAGATCCGGCGCCGACCTACCGTCACCTAGCGGGACTTTCCCCTAACCAGGTATCTCCCACCAGCGCGGCACCGCCCCAGCCGGCTCCCGACCGGTATCCCGGCTTGTGTGGTAGTCTAGTGCATGTTAGTGTAAGTGTGTGTATAAGGGGTGAATATAGAACAAGGAAGAGGAAGGGAAGATCGCGCGCGGCCCATTTGTTAGGTACTGCTCCGGCATTCGCCTGGTGCTGATCGGAGGAACCACGGGAAACTACCAATCAGAACAGGCGGCCATTAGAAGTCTCCTCCAGACAGCGACTGAATGCGACCTAGCTGAAAAACTAATGTAGAAAATCCTGCCACCGCCGGGACTCCAACCTAGGACCTCCCGATCAGAGGAACTGCTGCTACATCAGTTGATGCACTGAGCCATCTCTCCCGTCAGGGAGCGTAGGTGGCGAGGGACATGGTGAAATGGGATGTGGCGGGGCATTGAGGGCGAGGCGGCGTGGGTGACGCGGGACGAGGCGAGGCGGCACTGCGCCTGCGGTAAGCGGGGGAGATGAGATGGGATGGGATGAGGCGGGGCGGAGGCGGCTCGGGGCGAGGCAGGGCAGGGCGTGGCGGTGTGGGTGGCGCGGGACAGGTCGGGGCGAGGCGAGAGGGCGTGGACGCGGGGCGGCGCCGCGAGGAGCATGGCAGCGCGGAATGGCGCGGAACGGGGCGGGGCGGGGTGGGGCGGGGCGGAGCGGGGCGGAGCGGGCGGGGCGTGATGGGATGAGGCGGGGCGGAGGGGGCACGGCAGGGTGGTCCAGGGTGGGATGGACACCCGGTGCAGCCCGGTGAGGTCGGAGCGTAGCTGCGCAGGGCGAGGCGTGGTGGGGTGGGGTGGCGCGGAGCGGAGCGGGGCGGCCGCTTCGGTAGCGGCGGCGGCGATCGCACGCTTTCCATTAACGCTGCGCTCGACCCGCACCTGATGACAGGGCGCAGCGCGTATAAAACTAATTATAATCGGCCAATTGAAATTTGACTAAACGCCGCCATAAAAAGATCGGTGCGTATGCCGCTTCCTCTGTCGAAGTTGCCTGCCTTGTTTCTTCTTCTTTCTTTCATCGTAAATCCTGTTCCACGTCCTTGTCACACATCTGCTTTCTCTATTTTTTCTGCCTCTTGTTTTATCTGCTTTAATATAATTATAAATCTGCATCACTTGCCTCTGCAGTTACCCTTCATATCAACATCAACCTTCATTCTTGTCCTCCGGTGTCCGCCTCACACACCCACATCTATCCATTGCCTCCGCTTCCATCTCGGTCGTCTCGACATAGTTCGTCTCCCTCTCGTCCACGTGTTGGTGAGGTGCCGCTTTCTTGCCAGCGTCTATCAGGGCCTTTCCGCTCCCGCCGCCTCGCACGCGCAGTACCGGCGCGGAACGAGGCAATTTGGTGCCTCCCGCACGCCGCGCCAGGGCCGCCGCCCGCCCCGCCCCTCCCCGCCCCGCCCCTCACCGCCCCGCGCCCACCTAGAGCGCCAGGCTATAAATTAGTCTATTAACGGGTCTTCTTCTTTTTGTTATTTTCCATCGAAATAAAACGCGTTATAAAGAGACCTCTTGCTAATAAATTTGATGATTTTATTAATTAATCTGTACCATCATTTTTCAGGGAAAAAAAGGTCGTTACGAGAACGAGCCAATTTAAATTCAGTTTAAAACCTGCCGTTTTATCCACATAGACAAGCTTCATGAATACGCGCGGAGGCATAAAACCAAATTGGAATTGGGAGGCGAGTGGAGGCCGTGCGGTACCCTCCACGCCTCCTCCCCCCCTCCTTCCCTCAGCACGCCGGCCGCGCCGGCCATCGCCACAATGAGCTCGACTGCTCTCGGCTGCGCTCGCCCGCGCTCCTACCGCGCTTTTCCTCGCGTTCACCTTCATTCACCCGCGTTCACCCGCCTTCACCTGTGTTCACTTGCGTTCCCCCGCGTTACCGTCGCGTTCACCCGTGTTCAGCCTGCGATCACCCGCGTTTACTCGCGTTTATCTACGCTCATCCCGTGCTCATCCATTCTCTCATGCTCACCCGCGCTCACCGCACTTACCTGCGTGCACTGGCGTTCACTTGCGTTTACTCGCGTTTACTCGCTGTTCTCCCGCCTTCAGCCGCGTTCACTCGCATTCACCCGCTCTCATCCGCCTTCATCCGCGGTCATCCGCGCTCACCCGCGTTCACCTGTAGCTTACCCTCCCTCACGTGCGCTCACCCACGCTCACTCGCGTTCACCTCGTTCATTCGCGTTCTCCCGCTTTCTGCCGCGTTCACCCGCGTTCACCCGCTCTCATCCGCTCTCACCCGCTCTCACCCGCGCTCACCCGCTCTCACCCGCGCTCACCCGCTCTCACCCGCGCTCACCTGCGCTTACCCGCACTCATCCAAGCTTAATCACGCACAATCGCGTAGACTTGCGCTAACCTGCGCGCATCCACGCTCACTCGCCTTCACCCGTGTACACTCTGCATTCACTACGCGTTCACCTGAGTTACCTGCGTTCAGCCTTGTTCACCCGCGTTCACCAGCCTTCACCCTCGTCCAGCCGGGTTCAGTCGCGTTTTCCCGCCTTCAGCCGCGTTCACCCGCACTCACCCGCACTAACCCGCGCTTACCCGCCCTTACCCGCGCTTACCCGCGCTCTTCCGCGCTCATCGTCACTCATCGCCGCTCAGTGCCGCTGAGCCCCGCTCTCTCCCGCTTTCCTGCACTCACCCCCGCTCACCCTAGCTCGCTCCGGGTCGATGCTGCACGAAACCCGCACCGTTTCTCGAAGTTGTTTTCTGCCTCTTGTTTTCTTTACGCTGAATTTGCAACCACTAACTGTATCATTAAAATTTAATTTATTGACCGAAATGGTATATAGAATTAGTCAATTTAAACATCTCCCTCAATTTTTTTTAAGCGCTTCAAGATTTGAGGTGGAATTTTCACCAACGATTAAGAACATCAGGACTCGATCAGTTGTAATTAATGAGTTTTTTGATAGCATGCGTTATTTTAAAGATATTGGACTGTTTGTTTGGATTATTAAACGGAACTCTATTAGTCTTTCTCTACAGGTATAGACAGATCTTGAAAAGGTCAATGGGTAGTATTACGTATATTGATACTTGATAAATAATTTCCATCACAAGAGTATGAAATCGGGCGTCATACGAATAGAAAGTACTTGAAAGTTCATGGCGCAGCACCGGGCAGCTCAACGGACTCCAAGGCCCAAGGGCGCAGAGCAGATCAAGCGGAAGAAACGTTCCGAGGAAGCCCTGGTGTCTTATTATCTTTCCAGGTATGAGCTCATTCTCGGGCTAAAAGAGTGACAAAGAAATCACCGGTATGTTCTCATTAGCACCATCATTCTTTAGACAGATTAAAATATCTTCTATTTATAGAAGGTACATACTTGCGTAATGTGTGGCATCCATCGCTAGTCATGCGAAATATACTGCACAGTAATCACTACATCACTGCTTTTTTGAAATCATTCCTTATTAAATCATACGGTGAACCTGATGTTTCAGCTTGTGTGGGTCTCCAGAAAGTAAAAAAAATACAGAAATACTTTCCTCTGCTTCACTGTGAAAATAGCGCTATTCTCCGGGCAAGGGCGTATTCAACCAAGTTGCAACATGTTTGGTAACAAATATCGACACTAAATATTTTTTTTCAAAATTAACTGTCCAATTTTCTTCACTACATTCTTCTAGTAGAAAGGATCCTTACATGCAGTGAAGGCAAAGATGAGAATTCGAAGAATCTAACAGAATTTCGGGGAGAGGCTTCGAGGCAGACTTAAGTATCTGAAACAGCGCGTCAGCAGCCCTAGGTTGCCTTATAAGTAGATATAATATAGAGAAATGAAACGAAGACAAGGAGGATGACAAGACAGGGGAATGAAACGAAGACAGAATGCTGTATATTCATGCAATCAGAATTCATTTTTCCGGCAACTCAACGATAAAAAAATTACCAGAAACATCTCAAAATCTACAAAATGGAAGAATATTGTGGTAATATATGGAGAATTACCAAGACCCATGGTGATCGGGTTTACTGGATAGCTGAAAAGGAAAGGAAGTGTTGTGATATACCTCAAATGTGCCCTTCTAATGTCATACAGAGATATACGTTCATTTCAACCTGGAAAAAGTCAGACACCAAAAATCCCCAAATCCTTATAAATCAACAGTTCAACATGGACAATCTCAAGCTATACGCCAGAGATAAGAATCAGCTTACCTCGTTGCTTGAACTTGTAAAGTCCTTCAGCTACTCATTTGCGATGATTTTGCGACCTTCGCAATAGTTCCTTCAAACGGCACTTGTGCCTAAAGCAATGGACATGAATTTTACTGTATTGAACCTGAATCAAGCAGACTTTTGAGAGACAGGGTATCACTAAAGAAGATAGGTTGAATGAGCGGACCAAGAAACGTTTGCACGATAGGTTTCCAGCTGAGCTCAAAGGGAACGCTGTGAATATGGGATTGACAGTCTCCTGGCTAACAAAATCTGACCTCTTTGCTGAGACAGAAGGTTTCGCCATTTACATTTACAGGACGAAGCAACCTCCACTTGCAGTTATCAAGGATATGTGATTGGGAATACCAGTTTAAGAGGACCGCTGCCGCATTTACTATTAACGCGGGCGAAACTCTCCAAATGGCGAGTGCTCTGCTTTGACACAGTCCAAAGACGTTTTTGCAATAGTCCATCAAGCCCTGGTTTCAAAGTCAGAGATGGAACAGAAAAGATCCCATACTACCAGTTCCAGATAGATTCAGTTTTGGAGACAAAACGGTGGAAGCTCTTGTGGAATGTTGCAGTCACCACAGATCGCAGGGTCAAGTCCAACAGACCAGACGTAATATGGGTCAATACGATTTCACGAAAAGGGATTACTGTCGACCTAGATACCCCTTCAGACCGAAATATAGTTGCTTCCATTTCCGAGAAGACGTGAAAATATCAGGCCTTGGCTACTGAACTGAGTGACGTTATGGCATTCCTGTGGTCATATCTGCAAATGGACTGATCTCTGCTGAATTAACTTCGTCCGCAAGGCTTGACCTAGAAACCTGGCACAAACAATGCAAAAAGCTATTTTCCTGAGAATTGCAGGTGAAGTTTTTAATGACGGAGAGTCACATCGAATCCTGATCGCCCAAGTTTGCAAACGAAACAGATACCTTGGTCTTCAAAAAGTTCCGGAAGCTGCTGTAGAGCATCTCGCTAGGCAAGAGACTTGAATAATAATAATAATAATAATAATAATAATAATAATAATAATAATAATAATAATAATAAAGATCCCATCGTCTCAGCTTGTCCAATCCTAGCAAATACCGAATACCTTAAAGACATGACAGGGTGTGTAGCTACCTCCACTGGCAGATCTGTACCGCCCTCGAAGTTCCAAACACATGCCCCAAGTGTACGAACACTCACCGAAACCGGTGACGTCTGTTGGATTGTGTACGATATTGTACGACCAACAAATTCAAACTGATCGCACGATAGCGGCAAACAAACCGGATATAGTTATCCGGGATTTGGCCAAAAAATCGTGTTTACTTATCGATGTTGCTGTACCTTGCGATCAAAACGTCGTTACCAAGGAGGCAGAGAAACGTCTTAAATACAAGAGTTTGGAAATCGAGATCAGCCGAATGTGGGGCGTAAAAGCACAGGTCGTCCCGATAGTTATCGGAGCTCTGGGATTTGTTCCGCAAAATTTGAGTAAGAACTTGTCTAAACTCCCAGGTAATTCAAAAGACTGGGAAGTGCAAGAAATTGCTTTATTTGGAACAGCCCACATTTTGCGTAAAGTATTGTAGAGGCACTGATAGTCACCGAATCTGCTCCTTAGGTAGCTGGTTGCAACCTGGAGTAGATTTTATATTCAGCCGACTCATAAGATCTTTAGTCGTGATGTAATGGAATAATAATAATAATAATAACAATAATAACACCAACAATTTATCCTTCATGATCATCATTCCATAACCCATCCCCCCAGGACTAGCAACCCTAGGGGATAAAAATTTGATTCAGCATAATGATGATACCCCCGCCAAAGGAGTCACATACACTTGTCCACGGGATAAATGTGTTTGAGCCTCGGAAAGTGCAGGTGTATGTCCGCATGGTCCTCAAATTTGCCAATTTGCGGCCAAAAATAACAATAATAAAAATAAGTGATAACTTAAGTAATTTGTTCTCATTTTGATCTGAATTTACGCATTCGGAGGGAAAATTCTCCTGTAGTTTATCAGTCATGTCAATGACTAAAACACTTGTTCCAACGTGACGTCACCTTCAGATCCTACCTTCTCTCAAGAGATTTCGCATTTGTTCATCTTACACGTCGGGTGGGTGTGAAACGTCAACTAAACTTCCATGAGAACATCTGCCTGCACGAGGTTTCTCCTCCCCGCTCCTCGCTGCCTCCCCCTCCCCCTCGGCGCGCGTGCTCGGCGTCGCCGCGGCCTTGTTAATGTTCGCGACCGATTACTCCCGGGCGTCGAGGCGGCGACCGTCTTGGTTTTCGTCCTTTCCGAACGGGCCTCTGCCTCTGCCTTCACCGCCAGCGTGCGCACGGCCTGTCGCCTCATGCATTATGCATCGCTCCGCCACACATCCCATCGCCTCCATCACCACCCTGCCATCGCCGCCGCCTTCGCCACGCCGCTCCACCGCCGCCTCCATCGCCGCCTCCATCGCCGCCGTCATCTTCCGCCGCCGCCGCCGCCGTCACCATCGCCGTCGCCGTCACGGTCGCCGTCGCCACCACCGTCGCCGCTGCCGTCGCCGCCGCCGTCGCCGTCGCCGTCGCCGTCGCCGTCGCCGTCCCGTCGCCGTCGCCGTCGCCGCCGCCGCCGCCGCCGCCGCCGTCACCGTTACCGCCGCCGCTGCCGCCGCCGCCACCCGTCCAGAAAATAATTTAGCGACCTTCCGCCTACGGCTGCGGACGCCGCGCCTGCCCGCCCCGCCAGCCAGCACTTCGTTATTTCGCCGCACCTGCACAGCTCATTCAGAGGAACCAGGAGAGGTGGCTCAGGGCATCAACTGATGTCACTGCAGCGCCTCTGCACCGGGAGGTCCTAGGTTCAAGTCGCAACAGTGGCAGCATTTTTTTGACACTAGTCAGATGGCTAGGAGGAGTTCAATCGCTGTCTGGAGGAGAATCCTAGCGGCCGGCTGCTCTGATCGGTAGTTTTCCGCCCGTTTCTCCAATCAATATCAGGCGCATTCCGGAGCAGTTCCCTGACAGATGGATTAAGGATCGCGCGCGAACTTTCCTTCATCTTCCTGGTGCTATCCTCCCCCCTTTCTTACACCCACACTTACATACACTATCACACATGTCGGAAGATCAGTTGAGAGCTTAGAGCTTGTCCAGTCTGCGGCGGTGCACCACTGGTGGGAGATACCTGATTGGGGAAAACATCGCTAAGCCGACATGTAGGTCGGTAATCGGAATCTTGTCCTCCGTTGGGAGAAAATCACCCCACCTCCCTAGAAAACCATGCACTATACTTACGGGACTAATGATCTTAGCAGTTGACGCGCCTGGAATCACCAATCAATCATTGAGAGGGTCTCCCCGGTCCCCGCGACGAGTCGCTTCGCGGTTCGACGGAGGGCCGTGGAGTAATGCATTCTATATACAGATTTTGACATCCAGAAGAAAGTCCGTCCGTGGGGGGTTTGAAGCAGTCTCTCTCGAGCCCTCTCTTTCAGCAGTTTCTTCTGCTTTCCATTTCGAAGCACAATCGTTCATTTCGTCATGCTTGCCATCATTGATTGAGTAAAAGTGGTACTTTAAATGGGAAATGCAGTAACATTAAGGTTTGACATACATACATGAGACATACATAATGGCTTCATTTTCAGCCAGTTAATTCCTTGATGTTAATTCAAACCAGTAAGCTGAATAGATAACCGGGAAGGAAACTTTATTGAGAACAATGGACACAACTAAACTTGAGCGCCCACCGTTATCTCAAGTTATCCTAGCACTTATTCCTATGGCCACAGCGCATGCGTAAAGTGCCTCTCTGTGGGCGAAATAAGAGGAAAGACATAGGAAGTCTAGGGGGGCATCGAGGTGATCTCAGGCGAGAGATAGTCTGCTCGATGAAGGTAGTACAAACAGCAGTTGTTTGGTCCGAACGTGGTACCGTCAATTATTATTTCATATTTTAACTTCTACAAAATAGCGATTATGGGCATTTTTATTCATAAACAAAACATTTAAAACGTAAAATCACTGAGCACAAAACGTCGCTGTTAAAAAAATAGGCTCCTGATAAACATTGAACTTTTTAATACATCGACATCGATGTCACATTCTTAACCCGAAATTGTCTAGTGTATACCTTTTACAGAATATAAACTTACATTCCTTGCAAAACGATAGTGATCATTTAAAAAATATTTATGAATTATATATTTTTCCATCTTTTGAACTGGAGTTTGTGCAAATATATGAATGTAGTATTTTCGTATGAGTTTGCGGTCTTATCTTTCGTATGAACACTTAAATGCTCATCAAAATGTATGAAATTCTGCAAAACTAATCAACTATGCAGCTCTATACGACTTATGACGCACATGTCGTTAAAATTAAAATTTAACTATGAAAAAAATGTTCAGCGTGGGCGCGGTACATGTGTTTGAAACAAATTAGGAAACAAAAAGACCTTTGCGAGGCACAGAGTTGTAAGGACGGACCCGAAGGGGGGAGAAAAGTTATAGCATCTTCGAAGAAAGGGAGGTCAGTCGACCCACTTCCGGTCCTTTGGGGAGGGGCGGTCGTTGCGGCTAGCTATGGCGAAACGACAATGACGCAGGATGCGCCACCAGAAAGGTAAGATATATCACACAGGACATGGACAGGTCCAAGACACGAGACTGATACTCTTTTGTTTGAACAAAAGTGAGACATTGAACGATAGACAAAGCGGTTGCTCGCTCAACGCAAGGGTGACTCTCTTAACCTGACTTGCGGACAAAAGAAATGACCAGCCGCATTAGACATGTGACCGGATCGCAGCAAAGCCTCCCCCAATCACAACATGCGAGTAGGAAGTAGGGATGCGACATGCAATTACGAAGGGAAGTGTGGAGGTGAAATGTTAGCTGACGGAAAGGAAACGTTACTATAGATCAATCTTGTGAAGGTCGATGCCACAAGCGGGAGTCCGTGGCACGAGTGTCACAACAAAATCGCCCCTTCATGCAGTTCGTAACCCCGCCACCAGAGACAACGCTATCACTATGGTAAAACGGCGGGGTTACTACTAATAGTTTTCTTTCCCGACGCTAATTTCGCAAGAAGCTCGTGGCATGCTACGGTGCCACGAAGCGTGCTATTGCCACCAGTAGAAGATCTTGACACCACTGCTCTAGCTCGACCACTTAGAAAAAAACTATCGAGGCGTCGCTTACCTCGGGAGGGGTGGCGAAGCCATCCAAAGGGTAGCTCAGTTGAACTCAAGGATCGCCTGCAACGATAACTGATTCGTTATTGCAACTTATTTCTTACGTCTCAACACTCTAGAGCTCGGGACGTTCGTCAAGGATTGGCTGTTTTCTCCCAGCCAGGGAGAGGCGTGGCTACTCAAGGCGGGGAAGTTGATCTTCTAAGAGAGGAAACCTTTCCCTCTGCCTTTCGCCCACGCGCATTTCAGTTTTTTTTTCTAAGTGATCGAGCTAAAGTACTTTGCGACTTGAGCATTTGAACACTCTTGTTTTGCTTATGTCGAAGCGCGGGATATTCGCTGAAAGGCCCGTGAATATGCTTTAGTGGGGATAGTATCATTGAGCTGTTTTTCGGTCTTATCTCGAAAACGCCTCGCAATGCTAGAGAGAACCTTTGCAGTTCGACAAGCATATTGCACGGCTGCCGGTGACAATGAATGACTGATGAAGCATTTTGGATTTACGGAGTTGTGTGTTCCACTGTGAAATGCTCGAATGACAAAATAATATATCTCGTCGATTTCCGGATAAGCAGATTGTTTTTATGTTGAGAAGCAGAGATTTTGAAGAGCCCAGGAACAATTATGCGACATACAGGAACAATTATCGCGTTCACTAAAAGTCTTCGGATGAAAATGTAGAGAGATAAGACAAAAAGAGTAACCGTGATGATGTGAATGAAAGACACTAGATTTTATTGAAATTGTGGTGTTTTTCCATTACCATAATTAACATATTTGTTCTTGTATTTCGTTTACTACCTTTATTTGAAATATGTTGATACTAAAATGTCACTAAAATGTGACAGAATGAATTAGAACATTTTGCTTGTTTATTGAATTATTGGTGCAGGATTTATTTCGGATATCTCATGTGACTAATACTATAAACCGATTTCATTCCTACTGCCAAATTGTTTTGTTCAGAATTTTCATTATTACTCAATGAAATTCGTCTCTACAGATGGGTCTGATTATGATAAAATGTTTACTGATACTGTAGCATTAAATTTTATGTCTCATTTCGTTTAGAAAATAGAAAACATTTTAACAAGCAGCGTCAGTAAAAACACAATTACTGAAATTGATTTTTAGCTGTCAATTGGCTCGAAAAGTCCGCGCGAAAAAACGCAGTTCTGTACTATTAGTCTAAATTACCTTATTTGGCAATATTTTTGGCTCATTCTGGACACACGACAATGCGTCTACGAAGCTACTACAAAGTTCAGCCAGGACGTCAAGACGTAACAAAGAAGCATAGTTGAGGGAGGACGATGAAAGGGGTGAACGAGTGGGCGAGGTGACTCGAGCGCGGGGGAAAAAACAAAAGACGTCGCATGGGGCGGGGAGATTCCTTGGCGGGCGCCTGTTTGCCTAGGACGGGGCCTTCTCTGTTGACTGGTGACATTTCCTGGGGCGTCCCCGGCGGGGACGGCGGCGTCGGGTCAATATTGTCCCACGCCCGGTGCCGGCGTCCTCTCCCCGCCCCGCCCCGCCCCGTCCCCGCTCCGCTGCATCGCTGCCCTGGCCACCTCCGGACATGAATGATAATATTTATGGAGGGCCGCGGGGCGGGCCGCCCCGGCCTGCCCCACGGCCAGGCGTCGTGCGTCAACACGCGCGTGCGCATTTGAATATGTTCTTGACACCTGCGCGCGGCGCGGCGCGGCGCGGGGCGGCGCGCTGCTCGCGACACTTACCACGCATCCACCGCCCTCCGCCGGCCCTCCGCCCAGGGCGAGGGAGAAAGGGTGCGTTTGCTTTTCATTCCCCGGAGAACAAAGAAACGAATCATCCTTTCTTTGTAGGAAGGGCTCATGGAATGTCAAAAACTTCACACTTGATGCGATGAGAAGGGGTTAAGGAATTTTTTCCTTCATGTACTTGCTTCTCTTTTCTGAGTTATCTGTGTCTTACATTTTTAACGAGTACTTGGTAACGTTGAATTTGGAATGAATAACGATGGAGCAACAAGACAGAATGAGAGGAAGGAAAGGAAATTGATTTGTGCAGGAGCCTCGCTTTGTCACCTCTAGAAAGATGAATATTTGGACCTTGGCATTCATACATGGGAAAGCGCATTGGCTACAAGGCTAGAGTACCCTTCCCCCCAAGCAGAGATATGTAATCAATCTACATGGTCTAAACCAAGGTAACAAACGCAAACTTCAAGCTTTTTGGAGGGGGCCATGGCCCCCTCCAAAAAGCTTGGAGTTTGCGTTTGTTACCTTCTTTTTTTGAAAAACAATTGATTTAAATATTTATTTTTTAGAATTATATAATTATATAAAAAATAATTTTGTGTAGTATCATATATATGCCAGAAAAATAATATACAATATAACAAATATTTATTGTTTAACAAAAATATATGAAGACCCCCTCCGAAATGATCCGCTGGATCCTCCCTTGGTCTAAACACTTTTAACTACAGGCATTTGCACGGTAACTACTGATAACTCAGTATTATTCTAAAAAATCTCAGAAATTTGTTTGAGTATTTTCCTACCTGTAAAGGAATAAATCATCATTAAGATAAGATTCGAATACAATGATATGATTCCTAATACTTCGATGGGTATTTTTGCATACTTACTGGGTTGCCACACACATTACCATTAGTTTAAATTTTTATTCAATATTGTACTTCTGAAGGATTCACAGTGAGATGACATACGTTTTTGACGAGAGGAAGACGGATTAGAAACGGAGGGAAATGGGCGTTTCTTTTGCATATTTTTCCTTTCTTGCCTATGCGAATTTTCGACTAAAAAACTCTTATTGCCGTGCTCTGAAAAAGTGTATGAATTTTGTTCTTGTTTGTACTTCTTACCTTATTAGTACCAAAAAGAAGAAGTTAAAATGAAATTTTTCATTATATCTAAAATTTGTCAAGCTTTGATGACCACTAGTATAGGAATGGATAGTCAAAAAATATGCATCTGGTCTCATTCAATGCAGAATTGATGTCCTACATCTTTGAATAGGGCCATTTTTCGATATTTGTTTGTGAGTTCTTTACGAGATACAACAGTAAAACCGTAAAAATGCCCCTTTTAAAGGGTACATTTTTACTCCCCACAACTTAAGCACAACTTCGCTGAGGGGTAAAACCTAGGATAGTCATATTGGGCCACGAATGAGTCCAAAAACAATAAAAACTTTTGTAGCAATTATTTCCAATTTGTATTCTAATTCTACTGGACTAGATTTTGATTTTAATTATATTAAAATTACCTCAAGGGAGAGGCCTCAAACATCGATATTTTGAAAACATCGAAATGGACGTTGCATTCCTGCTGTCAAGCGCTTTCACTCCTCTGCCTCTCCGTTTCAAATTTAACTTTTGAAGTTGTTGGTGAGTAAGTGCTTTTATTTCAAAGCTGGTCTTTGCTCACTTTATATTTTCGCAAAGAACGCGATGGCACGCAACATTTCGAAGTTTTTGTTTTCATTTGTGAACAAACCTTCATGTCGAGTCATTAAAGGTAATAGAGTTAACTTCAGCCACCGACATTCCTACATCACAACTTCTTAACTTACCTCGTTACCATAGGGGGGTCGTCCATAAGTTACGTAACGCTAAAGAGGCGGGAGGGGGTTGAAGGCAGCGTTAAATTGCGTTACCTGGGGATCGGGGGTGATAGTTTAGTGTTACGTAACATTGATATATTGTCAATTTTTCGAGATTTGGTGAAACAAGTACTTTTTTCTGTCTTATACCAAAACATTAAAATTTTAATTACTTTTTAAACACGTAAATAAATAAAAGTTATAATATGTAATTTGTAGCAATAAATGGAAATATTTTTCATACCTTTTTATTGAATTACTAAGATTACGAAGAAAATATTCAAAACTGATCTATCCCGAATTCTAGAATCCAATTAAATTGGTGCAGTGGAGTGTCGCTCATGCGCCATTCATGAATACGTGTGCACGAGTTGTAAGACATTTTCACGTCTGTGCGTCCTTCCTTCCTAAAACAGTTGCTCCCAGTATTATTGTTCGGTAGAGTCAGCATCCCTAATTATTCTTACTTTAATTATCATACATTTTAAACTGTAACACACAATTAATACAATTTTTTTTCTATGACACAATTTATTTTTAGTTCTTGTAAATGGGAGGGTGTTTTCTTAAGCGTTACGTAATTATTTAAGGGATCAAGTGCGCATTACGGGTGTGCTGCAGTGGGGAGAGGGTATTCAAAATACTCCAAATTTGCTTTACGTAATTTATGGACGGCCCCATTGTTCACGGGCGCCTCTTTTTGATATCTTCTCCAGGTCGAAAACCCATGTTGTCACAAACACTAACCATGGCAGCGTTGGAGAAGAATTAGATGCTAATATTCTACAATCTCTATTCTGAACCAGTGGTGAAAAGAGAGTCGTGATTTCAGCAATACACAAGGCTTAGGACAGTGGACCCCCTGTGTGTCTGATATGGATTTTGCAGTGTGTCTGTTCCTATGAAAGAAACTTCACGCCGGCTTTCATGAGCCCGCCTGCTCGCTATCTCGCGTCGGCCGCCGTCGTCGCCTCATGCTCGATGGGTCGATATGGCTGCGCATTGTGGCGGCGCGGCGTGCGGACACGAGGCGTCGGGCGATAACACGCGTCGCCCGCGCCGCCCCGCGCCGCCCACGCCGCCCACGCCCGCCGCCGCTCTCGCCCCGTGACAAAGGGCGCCATTCGCGCTTTGGCCCGGCGCCAGTGGCCGCTCGCCCCTCGGCCAACCTGGACGTCCGCAGCGCACTCTGGCCCACGCGTGCAGTAGATTGCAACCACTCGCACTGTTGCCAGTGGCGTAGCTAGGAGGGGGCAGGGGGGGACGGCGCGCGCCGTGTGACACCATTCTAGGGGTGACACTAATTAAAATATTGTGTAGTTGGAATTATATAATTGAAATCATTCACTTAAAAAAGTATATATTAATAGTTAGTTTTCTTGGTTTTAGTAGTTTGAAAATGTTATTGTTGGAATTATATAATTTTTATGGTGTAGTTAAAAATTATTTATATTAATTTAATAGATATACATTTAAATCATAAGCATAGATTATGATTTAATTGCAATTATATTTCAATTATTCTTAATTACATAAATTTTTAATGTATTGTAAATAACTATCATCTGTAAATATGTTTGTATTTTTAATAAAATAATGGATAATCTATGCAGCAAAATATATTTTTTATACTTAATTTATGAATAGCTTTGCCCCTGGTGACACCAACTGAAACTACGCCACTGACTGTTGCCACAGGAAAAAATAGGCCTTGAAGGAAATAGTGGCTGTTGGTGTAAATAATGCAGTCAGCTGTACGAACATTTTTTTACTTTCTCGCCTTTCTTCGTAAGAAGAAAGCGTATTGTAATCGTGGCCCGGAAATCGTCGGTTTCTCGACAGACATTGCATTCGCGTAACAGGAACAACACAGTATGAAGATCTGTTATGCGTTCTTTAAAGGCCTGTACACACTGGATATTATCAGTGTCATCATGACGATTGTTTTGTTAGTGTGAAGTGATGAAAGGGTAGATGAAATGTTTAATTTAGTTATGGTTTAATGTTATTATTTACGTTATATATTATGTTTTATTTATGTTTTATTTATATATTATATATTATTTATGTTTATATTATATTTCATGTTAGTATTATAATGATAGATGAAAAGAGGGTAATAATGTTTAATTACAATAATTGAGATAAAATGTTGTGAATTGGGTACCCCGTTTTCTTATGAAGTGGACCGTTGCCCTTTCAATTAAAGTAACATATTATATCCAATGACCATTGTAAAATCCTCTTAAACTCGTGATGCCGTATGAGTGAGCACCAACAATTCACTATTATAATTTTTTCTTCATTAAATAAAAAATACAAAAGTTAGTTGTTTAATATATTAATAGAAGGGTGTTGTAAGTAAAATAAAATGGTAAAGACAGAGGTGTAGTTGGCGGATTGCAGTATATGCACAAAACATTTATGAGCGTAAGATATTCAGAGAGAGACGGACAGTATTTTTCGCATGAAAGAAAGGAAAATGTGAAGAAAAAGAAATCGGGTGTATCCAACCACGAATTTACGTCATTTTCTTTAGATTTGCATCTTTATTACACAAAGATTTGAACGTACTTGTGTACGCAATGGTCGTATAATTCACTGTGCACTTGTCTTAATACAAATTTTGCGAGTGAATAATATGTTCTTATGAATATTCTTTCCCAGAAGGCAATTTTGAGGGAATTTATGATGTACAATGTTAAGAAGAAGCAAATTATTTGAACTGGATAATACATGAGGAAGTTTTATGTTGAGTTGGAAAAAATGAAAAAGTTTCCAAAATGGTGATTTATCATGAATTATGACTTTCTTTGTTTATGTTGTTTACTTAGAACCCTGTTCATTTCAGAGAAGAAAAATGAATATGCTAATGGAAATTGATTACAAAATGGAAAGGGATTCTGAAGTAATGCGTGTACCAATTAATATTTTCTCGAATGTGGGGTGTCTTTTCTTAATTTTTTTAACAATGTCGTAAGAAGGGAAGCAGACAATGGAAGAATATCAAAGCAAGAACCAAAATGAGAAGCGATAGAAACTGTAAAGAAGAACCTTGCATGAAGAATGCGGAAAGGCGGAGAAAGTGGGAGCGAGTAAAGGCAAAAGAGACTAAAAAAACAAATATACGAGAAAACTACAGCTAGGAAGTCTGATTAACTGGTTGATTGTTAGTGATTATGGGCGCGTCAACTACTGAGATAATTAGTCCCGTAAGTGTCGTGCATGTTTTCATCGAGGGTGGTGGTAGTGGTGGTGGTGGTGGTGGTGATCTTTCCCCGCTGGATTGCGAGATCCGATGCCGACCTACCGTCGATTAGCGAGTTTTCCTCAACCAGCTATCTTCCACCAGCGGGGCACTGTCGCAGCAGGGACGAGCTCTAAGCCCACGACCGGTCTCCCGGCATGTGTGGTAATGTAGTGCATGTTAGTGTTAGTGTGTGTGTTTAAGGGATGAGGATAGAACAAGGAAGAGAAAGGAAACATCGCGCGCGGTCCGTGGCCCGTTGTTAGGGTACTGCTCCGGCATTCGCCTGGTATTGATCGGAGAACCACGGAAAACTACCGATCAGAGCAGCCAGTCGATAGAATTTCCTCCAGACTGCGACTGAATTCGCCGTAGATGACAAGGTAGTGTCGAAATCCTGCCGCCGTCGGGACTCGATTCTAGGACCTCCCGGTCAGAGGCACTGCAGTGATCTACTGAGCCACCTCTCCCGGTAGTTAGGAAGTAGCAGGGATGTCGAGGGACCCAGAAAAAAGGGAGGAGGTGGATTGGCTTTTTGCACGAGGAAGGGCGGGAGCGGTGTGGCGCTCCAAATGGTGATGGTGGGGGGGGCGTGCCCTCGCACGTCCTCGACCTCGACTTCGCTCTCGACCTGGGACCACCCGCTGGACCACGCTGCCACACGAAAAAAACTGAATTGTCAAGGAAGACATTTGTTGACATTCGCATTGTTATGCCTTGTGCTTAGCACTAAATCACTTTTGTTACACATACTTACTGATAATTTTGCGTAAAATAGCTTGTTTACTTATGTTTTAAAAAGTACGTTGGTTCTTACAGTAAATGAATTTAAAGTAAGCGCATTTACTCTAATGCGGTTATTTCTTAAGGCGTCTCTGTTTTCCTTTTCCATTTATTCACAACAGGGAACGTTATTGGACTCTTGGAATTTACAGCATGACATTTTGTTGATTAATTAAATTTTCTGATCAAAAATATATCTGTTAAGTTAGTTTATTGCGTTTGTATTTCGTTTGGTGCGTCCTTGAAGTAAACGACATACTAGTATGTGTGACAAGGAATATTGACAATTATTGTTTAAAAAATAAGTTAATTCAAATAAATTATTTGTCCGTTATCACGAGACTATATGATTCCTCGTACGCTTTAAATAGAAAGAATGCGCTTGAATTGTAAGGAGAAAAATGTATAAAAGAAATTCATTTATTTATTGTATTTAAGATCAATAGTGCGATTACATTTTTTTTCGACATCAGTAAGGGGACATGTTAAGAAAACAATTTTATTCAGACATCGAAGTTGCTCATTGCACGGGTTGATTGTAGAAATTGTTTCTTGAAGTAATTAGTTCCAAGTCTTTGTAGGCACAAAATATTTAAAGACTATTTGTGAAAGAGAAAAATGCTTGACCAATTGCTTCACCCAGACCACGTACCAGTGCATTCGTAGATCGAATTCTCTTTTTGTGAGGTGCTGCGATCTGCTGGAAGCGAAGTAAACTACAACCGTGCGGCAACACGTATCCCTCTCCATTCAAGTGTCAATTGTTGGCGGAAGTACAATATCCAGATCATATTTCGAAATATTGAATTCAGAGGTTCATTGTCTGGTTGACTAATCAGGTATTCGCAAAATGATTTTTTAAAAAAAATCATTTGCTTGTGAATTTTAAATCTCGTTAGTCTCTGCTTTTTCGCCAACTGCGAGTGCGATAAACATTCAGAAACATCGATGCTTCATGAAAACGATGTAAAACGTTCTGCTGCACTTCACACTCATAATGGGATTTTATAAAATAATTTATATCTTGTATGAGTTAAATGTAAAAAAATACAATACGAAAAAGTAGGTGATATAATTCGACAAGGGAAAGGTTAACAAACTTCAACATCTATTCTAGAAACAAGTTTGAGAACAATACATTGTTAATATCAGGAATTCACTTTGCACTTTATGAACTGACATAAATAATTTATAGTTGATTTTTCACATTTATGTTTTCGACTTTATTTTTTACTATAATTTAATTTAAGGAATGAATTTGACATAACAACTTTCGTAATTTCCGTTTTACTTTCTTACAATACCAGCAAAATATCCGGGATTGCCCGATTTTTTCATATTTAATTATTGTGAAAAACAAAACGTCTCTCTGTATCTGTTTTCTCTATCTGCTTATCTCTGTCTCTCTCTGTCTTTTTCTCTCTGCCTCTTTCTTTGTCTTTCTCCGTCTTTCACCCTCTATCTCTGTCTTTTGGTCTCTCTGTTTGCCTATCTGTGTGTGTGTCTGTCTCTGACTTTCTCTCTCTGTTCCTCTCTCTACGTATCTGTCTGCTGCTGTGTCTGTATCTCTTTCTCTCTGTTAGTTATAGTTATAGTTATAGTTAATGCCTTATTTTACGTGCGAGACTCGGGCCATCAGGCCCGCTCTTCCGTCTGACCACAGCAAATTTCTACTACACTCCTTCACCTAGCGGAGAAAGAAGGTATTATCTCGGGCGACGAAACAGGCGATTTGAATTTAGCTCAGAGGCGTCATTTAGGCTTGAGGATCTTTACATGCAAGTAAAATCTACTAACATGGGCCAGCCGGCTTACTTCCCCTCCGCGGAAGGCGTACGAAGGATTTTTTCGCCCTTTAAACCCGATCGGGTTTGAACCCGCGAACTTGGGTATGACAGTCCGGCACGCTAACCGTCACACCATCGAATCCGCCAATCCGCCGCGCTCTGTGTTTGCTTGTTTCTGTCTCTATCTCTTTTTGTCTCTCTTTGCCCCTCTCTGTTTTCCCCTGTGTCTATCTGTCTCTTGTCTCTCTCTGTCACTCTCTATCCATCTCTTCTGTCTCTCTCTCTCTCTCCCTGTGTTTCTGTCTCTTCTCTCTCTGTCTCTTTCTGTCTTTCCTCACTTACGCGCGCCAACACCTCTCTCTCTCTGTGTCGCAGTCACTCTGGCATCTCTCCGTCTCCGTCTCTCCGTCTCTGTCCTCTCATTCTCTCTCGCGCGCGCGCCCCTTCCGGTTCTCCTGGGTCTCGCCCTACGTCCACACGGCAACGCTCAGCAACCATGAAGCCCATATCCCACGCCTTAAGACTCTCTCTCTCTCTCTCTCTCTCTCTATATATATATATAGAGAGAGAGAGAGATATGAAAATTACGAATGTAACTGGGTACTACTGATTATTATATTGAATAGTAATGCTAACTGCGGGGTTGGAAAAAACCAGTTGATATTTGTTCCTTAGGCAGCCTTCACGTAATGCATTCCGGCCAAGGTTCTTTCAACCACTTTCAAGCCCGACAGCATCTCGATCGCTGCATTCGCTCACGAGCTGTCAATAATGCTCTTTACCTTTTGCAGAGCAGAATTGAATCGACATTCAATTAACATTGTGTACCGCCGTCGAGAAGTGAAGGGAGCTTAAGACTCCTATCGAATCCTGAGAAATGTGGGTTTGAACTTTCCAAAATATTTTAACAAGAAATGTTACGATTGTTATTGGAGTATATTGTATTAAATAAATGTCTGCTCTGAAAGCGAAGCAATTTGTGTCGTCTGAAATAATTCCAATGGTGGTTAGGAATGTTTGACAAATCGTTAACGAAACAGAAAACGGTTTTGCTCTCTTGTGAACTCGAACAACTCTGTAGTTTCTATATTTCTTTGTTGTCATGTAGACGTATCCTACATTGCCACGAGGGAAGAAAGTATTCTGACAATTATTACAACATGTAGATGTCTCGTTGTTTCATTATTTCGTGAGAGCTTGATACTTTTCATATATACTTCTCGTTATCGAACTCAACCTACCCACTCACACCTCAAACCATTCATTAGTCATCATCACTGAACCTCATTCAACATATTAATTGTATATCACGTAATTATCATAAGATTTAGAAAATGTAGAGGTGACTTTATTGATATGTAACCTGCCATAACTGCTAATTGCTACATTTAAGTGTTCATGCTGCCTGAATAAACATGTAATTTGATCGATAGTTGATGCATTGAGAATATATCATTTGCTAAAGGTGGAAAGTACTCGTAAAGTAATTATTAGTATTAAAATGAAATTTGTTTGATCTCAGTTGTGTACAGTTAATACATTTCGTGGATAGTCGTGAAGTAAATATATAAATGGAATATATATCAAAAGTCTATACAAAAACGAGAAAAATAAAATTCTCGATAAGAGACTCATACTGATTTAGCTACTTTAATACAAAATCTAGATACATTCTAGAATTTAGTATATATATGTTACGAACACAATCGAATAAACGCTTTAACTTCCGGATTGCTTGTCACATTTGACAGACTTTGACTTCTGATTACTTGCGATATTTGACTTTAACAAAACATCTCTGTATAGAATAGTAACTTCGCGCTAACTTCAAACCCCTCGCCTCAAGTAAAAATGATACAAAGTTCTAATATATTTGTACCTTAAGAATTGAATTCAGTCTTTTAAAATAAGTCATGGCGTTTTTTATTTGTGTATAAATATCACCAAAAGAATATTGGAATGACTGTTCTTTATCAAAATATAGATCTTGATCAGGCACATTCAAAGAAGGGTCTTCAGTGCCATCGACGGGGAAGAGCTTTTGGAGTAATGGAGAAGGGGAGTAGTGAAGTAATATTTCTTTGTAATGAAAGCGATACAAAAAAAAGGAAATTATTTTCATGGGATAAATGACCTATCTGTACTAATTTATTTTTCTTTATATTTTCGCTTTTACAAAACCTAAGCGAAGATAAGAGGGGCCCTGATTTTCAACCGTAGAGTTCTTTTTCTGATCCTTCACTTTTGTACCATGAAAGAAGTTTGTTGATTACTGATCAAAATATATATTTTTAAAGTTAGAGAGATGTAGGCCGTAGATGTTTCTTAAAAAATCAATAGAGCAACAGAATAAGGTAAAGTATTGAAAAATTAAATGCCAATATTGATGTAATATTGGGAAGATTAATGTTTGCTTTTCAGAAACTCTGAGGTGTTAATAGAGCTTGGGTTTATTTTGTACAAACGCATGAGTGTGCTTGAGATGGAGTGATTTCTTGAGTTTTATTTATTTTTATATTATTTATTTATTTATTTATTTATTTAACTTATACGGGACCTTTCTACTGATGAGGTCATTCTAGCCTAAGCATGTTGATCTAATAAGTATATTGTAGCGATATCAGGGCGGATCCAGCCATACATTTTTTTTGGGGGTGGGAGGGGACATGGCCACCATCGTAGATTTTTGTTAAATAAAAAATATATTTGAAATTATATTGTATATTATTTATGTACGGTAGATACGATACCTGTACAATATTATTTTGTAAATAATTTCATAATTCGAACATACATTTTTTAATCAATTTTGCTAAATAAAGGAAGGAAAACGAAAACTCTAGGCCTTTGGGGGCAATGCCCCCGTGGCCACCCCTGGATCCGCCAGTGAGCGATACTGATAATGAGATGAAAAATGAAGCATTGACTGAATGAGAAGCACGGGAAAAACTGAAGAACTCTGAGAAAACCTGGCAAGAGCTCGGATTATCCATCACAAATTCCACATGGTTAATAGATGTCCTTCGGCCACGTCAACTGCATCAGTCAATCGTCGTGTTAGTGGGGTCAAGTTATACCCTGGGAACCGTTATATCTCGTTTATATCCTCTCCCGCTGGTGGTTAAGATCCGGTACCAGACTTACAAGACAGCTTGGGGAGGGGGGATTGTTCCTCGTATCTCCGCCAGCAGAGCACCGCCCCATCCCGGACTATTTGACTCGTGAAATTAAAACAAATAGTGTTTAACTTATATACAAAATTCTCCAATCAGGGCGGTGTATCTAAAAAACATTAACGCTTCTTCTATCCGATTTTTCGTACCGCTTCTCCCTAATGGCTCCTATAAACTGTGACTCATCTATCTTAGGAGGTAAACATCGATCGCTATGTCGATGTACAATAAACCGCATATGTACTGTAATATAACATCTTTGAGTTTAACATAGTTTTCAGTTACTTTCAATATTGGTGCATTTGGAACTCTGTCGGCATAATTTCATTCGTGGGCATAAATTTCATTCTCCTCGCTTCGCAAGTCGGGGATTTATCGACGATTTCCAAACCACTCGTGGTATTATCTATGATCCACTCTAAGCTCCTGACTGATTTCATGACATGTGAGGTAGGTTACTGCTGTAAGTGTGTATGTAAGGTGAGAGGAGAGGACGAGGATGAGGAGTGAAAAGATCGCGCGCAGTCTGTGACTCATTGTTAAGTACTGCTCCGGCAGTCACATGGTATTAATAAAGATATCATGAAAAAACTATCGATCAGAGCAGCCGATTCTAGGACCTCCGGGTCTGAGTTGCTGAAGAGACAATGGAAAAAGTGACTGAACCAGCCGGTTAAATTCCACATTGTTGACCGCGATCGAACCCAGGTTCCGGTGGTGAAAGCGTACGTGCTAGCCGTTGCGCCACGAGGCTGCGGCCTCACGGGGTAGAGGCAGGGGGCGTGGCCGAGAACCGCGAAAGCAGCGGCACGTACCGCGCACAGTGCCAGGCAGGGCTTTTAACTCCCATATACCGTGGTGGAGACCATTACAGTGCGCGCGCTCTCCTGCAGCACCTTCTTACTGGAACTAAAATACGAACGGCTGCCAACGATCTTCAAACGTGCGTGGCTACTTGCGAAATGCAGCAGGGGCGTAACGTTACAAAATATATCGTCGATGTTCGCGCTTTCCTAAGCGGTTTCTTATATGTATATATTACGAATAATTAAACATGTAGAAGACAGTTTCGTATTTCTCACAATTGGCCAATTTTTATGTGCGGATGTTGGCGAGCCTAACCTGCTGCTGTATCCGGCAAAACTAGTGCCTCCTATAGTCGCACCCACAAGCGTTATCCTCGGTTTTGATGGAGAGTTGCAAGGCCCTGAGTGCCAGGTCTCCGGCCATGTTCAGAGCACTCCGCTCAAGGCTCTCCCCCTCCCCTCCCCACCTTTTGGTCCCGCCCATACTCTCCCCTCCCTTCTCAATTCCTTAACTCTCCACGACCCGCCTCATCCAACCCCGCCTCGCATCCACTCGCTGTAACTCACATTGCCTCTTCCTCTTCTCCTCGTCCAAAATCGTCTCTCCACGTCCCACCTCTCCTGTACCCGCTCTGCTACGCCCTATTCTCTGACGATTGCCTCGGCTAAGCTGGGTCCTGGATTACCCGAGACACGGATTATCGCAAGTTTACTTGAAGCATTTTTGATTTCCCTGCCTCTTCAGAGATCATCTTCACTCTCACATTCACCCTCACTCATGTTCTCCACTGAGTGCTATCACTCAATGTCATACTTCGGTTTCCTTCAAAGCAGTTGCTGGGTGCATCCCTCGACCAAGTACACCGTAATTTGGCATTCGTAAAGTCGAATGAGTGTTCGCGTGGCAACGGGTTCTGTGGGCAGCACCACGCATCAAACGATCTGCGGGCAGGGGAGGGGAAAGGAGCACGGCATGTTCTCACGCACCAACGCTGACCTGGCGGGCTGCGAACCCGGGCCTCGCGCGCAGGCTGCGGCATGCCGCAGGGGCGGCGTCCGGGCCGTAGTTCAAGCGCTCGTTGCCGCTCCCGCCCTCTTCCCCCCCCTCCCCGTGCGCCACACTCCGCTTCCCCTGGCTGCGACGTGACTGCTCGCCGCCAGTGATAATAGGAGGCCTCGAAAAAAGCAAAACACAATAGGCCGCTCTAGTTACTCTTTCTCTTGGTTAGCCAAGTTGTTCAAAAAGAGCACTCAATATATGTCTCCTCGGATGGAAAAACTGTTTTTCTTTTGGGGTATCCTACATTAAGGTGACTCATCTGAATAATTTTCTGCTATAAGCGGTGCTACTAAAGCTTCCTGCACGTCTCTGAAACTGTTTCAGTTATTCCTTCATATTTCATGAACAAGTTCTGAGAAAAAAATATGTTTCTAAACGATTCTGCTTGTGATGTTTCTGGTAGCTCATTTTCTCTTCATTATTTTTACTTTTCCATATATTACATACGTAATATAAAGAAGTATTGTAATGCAGCGGCAAAAAACTTGGCGATTTTTGCCAAAAAAATCTGTATTGACTCTCTGGTACCGAGAAAGAGGATACCGAAAAAAAAGGGATACCGAGATTCTAAAAAAATCATCCCTATTTTTGTTTAATTTTTTCTCGGAAAGATCCAAAAACAGTTATTAAAAAGGGGCCTGTCTCATTTTAATTGGAATCACGAATATTCGAAAATGGCAAAAGTTCAAAATTTATTAGGCGTCTTCAATATTGAAAATAGAGAAACTTTTACTTTCTCGTATCCGTACAGTACGTATATGCAGAGTAATTTACTTAGTAAACAGAGTTATGTAATGCAGCGGCGAAATGTGCCACTTTCGGCAGAAAAACTCATTTTTTGGATTCTGCTACCGTAAAGGAATTTTCTTGCTCCTATGTGTATTCAATTCCTTTCTCTAACATGTAATGTAGTCAGAATCCTCGTTTTGTGATTCCTAAATACCGAAAAAGGCAAGATTTTTCAAATGCCTGTCTGTCCGTCCAGTATATTAAGGACTAATTGGCAAAAACAAATTTCATTTGAAAGTAGAGTACATAATAGATTGTCATTATACATTGATAATATTGAATAATTGCACACGGTGCTGTGGAGTGCACTTGGCGGTGATTGAACTGCAAAAGACGTGCCGAATGCCGAAAAAAATGTTGGCACCTGTGCCTTGGACGCAGCATCTCCCGGACAGCCAGGAGTTGTGACTCCGGCCGCGGAAGCCTATGCTCTCACTTGACCAACCTCTACGGGGAGGAAACGTTCAAACTCACTCGTGAGTTCTCCACTAGCATTACGCTCTGAAGGAGGTCGCGGAATTGCGGCCGAAACGTTGGCAACTGTGCCTTGACGCGGCGTCTCCCGGACAGCCAAGTAAGTACTGACTCTGGTCGCGGAAGCAAGGTATCTAGAGTACGAGAGACAAATACTACGAACTTCAATATGAAATTATGGAAGAGGTTCATTGAATTGTCAAGGAAATATTTAACAAGTATAACACATGTATATTTTTAAGCTTTAACAAGTATTAGGCCTAAATTTCTTGATCAATGTCCTCCATCTCGATTAGATTTTTCGTCCAGTTTCCCTGACTCCTTGAGGAAATCTTGAGATGGCCACTTATTTTGCTCCTGAATATAAATGTAACTTCACTCTCTGTGCGTATTTTCTTGAGCCTCAGTGAGAGGAATAGTTATTCAAATAATCGTTCTCCAAGTTCTCGCAGCAGAAAGTCGCTTCCTTCACGTAGGGCACACTAAAGGGAAAATAGGTCATTCTCTCCCTTTCACAGACAGACAGGCGCACACTCACTCACTCACACACACACACACACTCACAACACACATACACACATATTCTGGACGGTGGTTTGAGTTGCACATTACGAAAAGCCCTCCCACTGGCAATGCAAATCCGAGTTCGCTTCGTGATACCTCCAACGTACCTCTTCAAACACTACTCGTCTCTAAGCCCCCCATCCCACACAATCCCTCCACCCCTCTACCCCCACCCAACCTCTTCCCTCCTGCGCCCCATTCAACCCCTCCTCCCTCCGCTTCTCACCAACCCAACAATCCTCTCCCCGCCTCTCCCCATCCAACACTTCTCCTACCGCCTCTACCCGCCCAACCACTTGTCTCCCCGCCTCTCCCCACGCAACCACTCCTCTCCCCACCCAACCATTCCTCTCCCCGCTCTCCCTCCCCGACCACTCCTCTCCTCTCCCGCACCCAACCACTCCCCCCCAAGCCCCGCCTCTCCTCGTTCAACCAGTCTCGCCCCGCGCCATCCGGAACTGACCCGGCTCACCCACCGCCGGAGCGGAGCGGAGTGACGTGGCGCGGCGCGGCGCGGCGCGGCGCATCTTGACCCTGCCCGTCGCGGATCGCCCGGCCCCGCAGATGGCTATCCGCCCGTGATCGCATCTGCGCAGCCTGCGCCCTTGTGGATGCAGACGGCTGACAGGAAGCGGAACTGATTTCGTGGCTTTTGAGCGCCTCCGCCGAGAACCGATCGGCTGGGAGCCGGCTGATTGGTCACTGCCTCAGCTCACTCTACCAGATCAGCGAGTGACGATCGATCCTCTGTATTCTATCGCAAGATTTATCTATGAACTAACGGTACGTTCTTTGGTAAAGTTCTTAAAATTATGGGACATTGAACCCGCTATAGAGAGAGTTAATTTTCATTGTTTATGCAGAAGGTGAACTTTCGTCCATAAAATATTTCTGCCTTGACTACAAAGTAAAATTCAGTATTTCGGACTTTTATACGCTGATTCTTAACGTACATTTTCTAGATTTTATTTTTATGGGGTTATCAATTTTAACAATAGTTTGTCGCAATTTTATGTTTATCCTTCGCAGCATTGTCTATTTTCACGGCCACATCACTTAACTTTTGATTCAGTCAAGGAGACACTTTTAAAGGAACTGCAACAATATAGTTAAAAAAATCTGACATATCAAGAGTTGTAGACAGACTTTTCTCCTGTCATGGTACTCATATGGGTGATGTCAAGAGTTCGCTCTCTCAAACGTAAAATCAAGTTCCGGTTTCGATACGAAAGAATGTAAGCTACCGTTGTCTTATTCGGGTCACTGATGCGTGGAATTCTACAATTAATAACTAGCTAACGGACCACGACAAGGATTTGGTTGTTCTGCCAATCAACTTTTAAAGAGGCGTATCGACTTCCATCGCGCAGCCTCAGCCAAAGGAATAACTTCGAATAGTCCCGCGAAACATCGTGTCGTGTCGGATCTCGTTGGATTGTGAGTCGATCGCGAATCGAATTCCTTATTCGACTTCTTTTTATTTTCCTCCTATCGCCCCCACACTTTCCATCCTTCTCCCTTCCTCCACCTCGCCGTCAATTTTCTTATTCCTCCCCCGTCCATAGGCCTCATCCCCCTTCCTTTCTGCTTCTCGATCAGGGCCCGCCCCCGGCGAGCGGCTCCGACAAAGCGGACATGAAGAGCGTTCTGCGTTGTCATTGTTCGTAACAATCTTTTAATGATAATAAATCGATTATTAATAAATTTCGACGTCACAATGTGGAGGTTTGTTCTCTCGTGCCTCGCAATGGATCGTGATGCTGGATCCGCGAAGCCGCGCCGCGCGGGCGAAAGGGAGGCCGGGCGGAAGGCAGGAAACCGCGCGCGCCGCGACCTCTCGCCGCACAATGCGCTCCTTCACGTGGAAACAATCAATTACTATTTCCCCAATTTTTAAGTCCTGCGCCTTTCGACTTCATCAGTGGAAATGCTCGACCGGGCCACGCCAGGGCTCGGGGGAGGCCGCTAGGTGAAGGAACCGATGACCGAGGTTGGCAAGAGAAGGTAAGTGGAGGTCGCGGTGCAGGCGACGCTAGAGCGGAGAATCAGAGGGCGACTTGAGGAGAAGGATAACGGTGAGAAGACGATCGAGGTAAGGGTAGTTAGGGTAGGGAGTGCATTCCAGGAAATGAGTGGATAAGGGTTGTGGGGAAAGTTTACTTTTTTATTTAATAGGTAATGATTACACATGTAAATTGCCTAACCTGATTCTATGAGGCTAGGCCGAAGGTCTTTGAGTTTTAACGATTCGTAACCCTCAAGCGCTCTAACCTTTCGAATGCTTGTATACATCCCAGATGTCTCTCCATCGCATCAAAGTAAAGGAAAAGAGACCGTGAGGTACGGCTAAGAAAAAAAACATGAAGGGAGAAAACCTGTCGTCAGAAGACGAGTACATGCCAGTCTCCCAACGTTTTCTAAACTTTTATTTTATGATGCGGACGTCACGCGTTCTCCTTCCAGTTTGATCTTCTTAGCACCTAAAATCAACCAGTGCCACAGAAGATCCGTTATAAAGTTGAGATTAAAGGTACTGGCTAAGAAGTGTTCATTGTTTCGGAAGTTCAGAATTACAGTTTACAAAGGGGTGGAGGAGAATGTCAATCTCAAAATTACGGAATTTGATGTAGGGGTGATTGCCAGTGAACATATGTATTCTAAACAGTCCTAGAAAATTGCTTCATATGTAGAAATGTATGAAAAAATGTAATTCTTTAAATACCAGTGATAAAAATGACTGTGATGTTAAAAACGTGAAGCCTAACACGAGGCAATGGATATTAAACATTGAATTCAGTGGAAATATGCTGATCCTTGAGGGTATTTTTTATGTTCCGATTTGAGAACAAGACTTGCAAGCCGGCCCGGTGGCCGAGATTGCTAAGTCAGTAGCAATCTCGGACCGAAGGGTTCGACTCCCGCCTCAGGCATGGTTGTATGTGTTCCTCCTTTCACTCATTGTCATCATCATAACGTGTCATTCTCATACACACCATAAAGTTAAAATCGAATGACGTCACTAATGACGTAGATGTTGATGCGACCTTAAAAAAACTAAAAAAAGGACTTAGAAGATCAATACTTCCCCATTGATTATATTGGCTCAAAAATGTTGGCTGGGATTTGAGGCAGCGAACTACCTAGAGGACAGGAAGACCGTTTGGCGAGAGCAAGTGCAGCAAGAGAAGAAGCAGAAAGAGCAGAGTGAGAGGGGAGGTGGAGGCCAGGGCAATCAGGGCAGCGCCGGCCTGATCGATTGGGCCGGAGATACCGGGGCGTTGTCGGAGAGCGGCGCGGCGCGGCGCAGGGCAGCGTGGTGCTGCGCGGGCCGCCAGCTGCGATGGGCCCCGCGATAATAACTGGCTTTTTCTTTTTTTCCTCCGGGCCTCCGCGTTTTCCTTTTACCCAGCTTGCGCTTTGAAGGTTCGTTTTTATCCTTATTCGCGCTCTCCTCTCCTTTGCGATTCGTACGAATTTTGTGGGAATTCCGAGTGCTCGCTCGTTTCCAGGGTAATTAGCATGTGACGCCGCCCGCGGCGCTGCCCCGCCGGCATTTCCTCGTCACGGCGCCGGTCGCCGCCAATTGATTACGCCCAGGCGCCGACCGCCCATCCCCTCCCTCTCCTCCACAAGTAGCGGGGCCAAGAGGTGACCGACTGAGTGCACTTGCTGTTGGACGTCTTGTAAGAAACTGATTTAACTCCCTGGATCACTACCGGCAGAATTGATATTTTCTTGTCACTATTTCTGTTAGTTTTGATTCAAGAACGTGTTTTCTGTCAATATTGAGTACCATCGAACTACCAAGATTGAGTATACTAAGAAGGTTGATAAGGTTGATCTTGAAGTCACCGCCAATTGATTACGCCCGGCGCCGACTGGCCCCGCCCCGTTCCGCCCCTCCCCTCCCCCTCCTCCGCAAGTAGCGGGGCCAGAGGTGACCGATTGAGTGCACTTGCTGTGGACGTCTTGTAAGAACTGATTTAGCTCCCTGGATCACTACCGGCAGAATTGATATTTTCTTGTCCCTATTCCTGTTAGTTTTGATACAAGAACCATGTTTCTGTCAATATTGAGTACCATCGAACTACCAAGATTTAGTATACTAAGAAGGTTGATAAGGTTGATCTTAAGTCACGCCAATTGATTACGCCCAGGCGCCGACTGGCCCGCCCCGTTCCGCCCCTCCCCCTCCACGCGCAAGTAGCGGGCCAAGAGGTGACCGATTGAGTGCACTTGCTGTGGACGTCTTGTAAGAAACTGATTTAGCTCCCTGATCACTACCGGCAGAATTGATATTTTCTTGTCCCTATTTCTGTTAGTTTTGATACAAGACATGTTTCTGTCAATATTGAGTACCATCGAACTACAAGATTTAATATCTAAGAAGGTTGATAAGGTTGATCTTGAAGTCACCGCCAATTGATTACGCCCAGGCGCCGACTGGCCCCGCCCCGTTCCGCCCTCCCCCTCCACCGCAAGTAGCGGTGCCAAGAGGTGACCGATTGAGTGCACTTGCTGTGGACGTCTTGTAAGAAACTGATTTAGCTCCCTGGATCACTACCGGCAGAATTGATATTTTCTTGTCCCTATTTCTGTTAGTTTTGATACAAGAACATGTTTCTGTCAAATATTGAGTATCACCGAGCTACCAAGCTTGAATATACTAAGAAGGTTGATTTTGAGGAAGTTGCCGCCATTTGATTACCCACCGACCGAACCCGTCCCGCCCGGACCACCCCCGCCCGGCTCCGCCCCGCCCCTGTCCGCCCCTCTCCCTCCTCCACAGGTATCAGGGCCAAGAGGTGTCCGATTGAATGACTCGTTGCGAAGTCTTCCAAGAAACTGCTTCAACCCCCTGGTTCACTACGGGAGAATTGATATATTCGTGTCACTGTTTCTATTATTTTCGCTGCAAGAACATGTTTATGTCTGTCAATACTGAGTATCACCAGCTGGCAAGATTAAATATATAATGCAGGTTAATTTTGAGGTAGATTCCCTCAAGGGTATTTTCTAATAACAGAGAATTTGTTAAAAAAATTCCCTTTGAAGATATGAATTTTTAAGTTTTGTTTAATACTTTCAGACTGATTCCAGAACAATCAGCCCCGATGAAACAAATTTTCAATCGCCGTTGCTTTTTTCTCCCCTTTTCATATTCTGAAAGTGCGTGGAGGTATCTTTCCTTATTTTTGTAGCATTTCACTTCGTCTCATGATATTGCGTTATTTTGGTAGTTAGCTGTATTCCTGCTGCCAGTGTTCCCCTCCCTTTCTAATTGTATGATTTTAAAGCAATGGATTGGTAACTTCTATGAATTCTGCTCATCGATACCTCAAATCCCAATATTTACTACTGTTTAGGAAACGTATATTCTTCAATAAATATTCCTCGTCCATCACAGAAACTTACAAATTTAAAGATCGTCTGAATTGTAAATATTCTTCTGAAAGAAGTAAGCAATTTTGTAAAGCTTCTTTCGATCATTGAACAGAATACAACTGCATGGATGTTTCAATATATTATGTATCCTTCAAATGCGAGCAACTCTCATATCTTCTAAATGTTTCACGACAACGAAATGAAGTTTTCGCTCAACAATGAAGAGTTGGGGCAACAAATATGCCGTGGAGATATTGTTCACAATATTTTTAGTTTTAGAGAAATTTAATCATTTATGATTTTTTAAATGGAACTATATATTATCTAATTAGTAGGGGCGGATTTTGTGACCCAAAACATTGTCAAAAATGATCTATAAAATGCTCTTAAAATGTTTTTTAAATGCCCTAGAAACAAAGCAAAATGACGGTAAAAAATTTGATCAAAACCATTTCAGATGAACAAAGGAAGAAGCCTCTATGACATCAGTAACATGTCCAACAGCTTGAGTCGTACAAGTGAGCTCAGCTTGCAAACTTTTGATTGGAACTGTTTCTTTACCAGAAAATTTGTCTTTATTTATCGCGAAATTGGTCGAACGGACAATGGCGTCGATAAGCGTCACAGGAACCCTAGATTACATAGTACTCACAATGGCCGACATTACAGTATATGAGCGAAGAATATGAATAGGCTTCTCAGGAATTCAGTGATAAAAGTTTGTTGCATCTCGTAATATTGTTTGAAGCAAGTACAATGTAAATGATTTTAAAATTTATTAAATCAGTAAAAAAGCATTAAAAATGACGTAGAAAGGGAAAAATGACTTATTTCTCAAAATCGACTAACAATGCAAAAAATGACATAAAAATTGGTCATTTCATTTCGTCATAACATAAAATGAATTTATAAACTAAACAACATTGTTCTAAAGTGAATACAAAAAATGACATTTCATTAACATCTGCCCCCTACTCAAAGGTAATGGATAGATTATAAAAAGAGGAATACAGTGATATATCATTTGCTAATATTTTCACATAGCTTGACTATCTGACATGTGATTTTAAATTAAACCGACAAAAATTTCCTGAAGTAGCCCTTGCAACTGTCACCTTTCGAAAATGTGGCCTTAGCTTCCCAGCACGACACTTACTGGGACAGGGGAGACTGAGGGATGGCAGTGAAGGTACAGGTGCAATTACAGCAATCCCTGTTGTTGGCTAGAAGGACAAAGGAACAAACATCAATATTAATGACCTGAATGAAAGATTTTTCCATTGATTAATCAGAATTGAACTTTTCTTTCATGGAACACAATTCCAAAGCATCGATTATCGAAATGAACGATATTAAGAAGTTGGTAGTATAAGACAATACTAACAAAGGTCATTTTCAAACAACATTTTTTTTATTTAAATTTATTTACGTCAAAAAACAGTTAAAAACTGCGTATGACGAGCTATGGGGAGAAGTGAATTTTGTGCACGTTTTCATATTCTGTGTCTCTATCCTAAACCATATTGTAGTCGAATTTTGAATACAGAAAAGAGAGTTTTTTTTTCGAGTTTTGTTGACAAAATATTCGCTCCTATATAATAAAATATATTTTCAAAGGTAAATTTGCTATAAATTCCTGCCCTGAACCATGTTCCTCATGTTCTTCATGAAAGAATAATACTTTTTGCCGAGATAATATGAGAAACGATAATTTGAATAACTATATTTCCCACTGAAATTCAGAAGAAGTGCACAAATAATGAAGTTACATTTATGTCCAGAAGCAAACAAGGGACCATCTCAGCATTTGCTCAAGGATCAGGGAAACTGGACGAAAAACCTGATCGAGATGGGGGCCCATAACCCAGAAACTGTGGTACAATACTTGTTACAGGTTCTTTAGAATTATACAGTCCACACGATAAATAATTACATCAACTATCATTGTTAAAATTAATTCTACTTTCCTTTTTGATGCTCGGTATAGTCTCGAATTGTATAGAAACAGTAATGCAGCAGAAAAGATTTTACTTGGGACTTAAACTTTTCTATTGAATTTAATCGTTTAATGTCTTCTGGCAAAGTGTTGTAGAGTAATGTACATGAATTGTATGTGAATTTTTTGTAGTGAGCTGTTGATACTGCCACCTGGTGAATATGATTACTACGTCGTGTGTTATACTTATAGACATCGGCGTTAACTGAAAATATATCCCGCCTTAAGTAAGTCATTTTTGACAAAAACTACTGATTCGTAAATCAGGAGACAAGGTAATGGTACAATTCCTAGATTAATAAAGAGTGACTTACAAGAATCACGTGGGTTGGATTTGCTTATTATTCGTACATTCGTTTTTGTAATCTGAAAGTCTGTGAACTATAAGATGTGTTTCCCAAAATATTATGCCATATCTCAGCGGGAGTGAACGTTGGCAAAATATACACAACGAGCTGTATGAAGGCTGACGGAATTTGAAAGAATTCTGAACGCGTAGCATAATGAGCTTAATTTTGTGTTCAATTCATTTAAGTGGCATTCCATTTGAGGTTTGACTGAATTGATAGACCTAAAAATTTGTTACATTAACATCAGTCAATGGCACACCGTTCATTTTCAATGGAGTACAGAATTTTTTATTTGATATGGAAAACTGCATTGAAACTGTTTTATTTTCATTTACTTTTAATTTGTTATTACGGAACCATTTTGAAACGTCTGATATTGTACTAGTTACGGTTTCTTTGTTGCAAAGAATATTTGTATCATCCGCAAAGAGAACTGTTCTTCCGTTTCGAATCGCTAAGGGCATGTCATTTACGTATAATAGGAAGAGAATAGGGCCTAAAATCGATCCTGCGGGACTCCACGTACAATTGGCAAAGACCGGAAAGGTGTGTACATAAAGTTCCATCATTCCAGTAAGGTATTTCTACTTTCTGAGATCGTTGTTTAAGGTACGAACATAGCCAATCTAGAGCAATACCACGGATTCCATACGAAGGTAATTTTGAAAGTAAAATGTTATGATCAATGACGTCAAAAGCTTTTGAAAGATCTAAAATATTCCAATAGTTGCTTCGTTTTGATCCAATGATGAGGCAACATCCTTAAGAAAGAAAAAATGGCTGTTTCCGTAGATTTTGATTTCCGAATCCATGTTGGCAATTTGAAAACGCGTCGTGTTTATTGAGAAAGGTTTCCATTCGCACATAAAAAAGTCTCTCTAATATTTTTGAAAACTGACAAAAGAGAAATTGGCCGATAATTTGAACTTCATTTTGTTGCCTTTTTGAAGAGCGGCTTAATCTTAGCTGTTTTAAAAAATATCTGGAAAAATTCCGGTGCATAAGGATGCATTAAATATGTGAGTTAACGGGTGTATAATGGCTGCGCGCACGTCTTTAACAAACAATCCGGAATTCATCTAACCGGCCGAATATTTATTTTTTAATTTACCGATTATTTTGAGAATTTCATAGGAAGAGGTTTCGGAAACGAACATAGTGTCTAAGACTTTTAGGGAAACGTCAGATGTTGAATTTTGTGGCTGAAAACCTTAGTGAGATCGACAGCAATTCTCGAAAAGTATTGGTTAAAGAGACTAGCCACTGTTGCCGGATCGTTCACATCTCTATCGTTATCTTTTAAAACAACATTCTCTACAAGGTTTCTAGTTGGTTTGGTCGCATTTTTTACTATATCCCACATTGATTTTGTTTTGTTATTTGAGTTCAAAATATCCTGATCGTGTTTCATGATTTTAGCCTGCCTTATGACTTTTCTTAACAATGATTTGTATTTTTTAAAGTACAGGAGGAAATTTGAGATACGTTATGATGCTTAGAAATGAAAGAAAGAACTCGTTTGTTTTTACATGATGTTCTAATCCCTTGTGTTATCCAAGAATTGTTTTTGCGTGAAATATTTTATTTTCTTTTCTGAAGAGGAAAGCAAGTGTTAAAATGAAATGAAAGCGTTGAAAAAAAAGAATAATATTTATCGTTTGTATCAATAGTATTATAAAACGCGTCCCATGACTCCTGCAGCAAGTAATCAATGAATAATTTTATTTTACTTTAGAAAACACTCTACTCATACGTGTATTATTTATTGTGTCATTGTTCGCATTTCGTAATGGTAAGATTTGTGCATCGTGGTCACTGTATCCTAAATCTTTTGTTTCAATTTCATGTCGAGTATGGTTTTGTTAACTATAATTTGATCGATTGCCTTCTTTGATTTTACTGTGATCCGTGTAGGTACTTTTATTGTAATATCTAAATTGGAATTAATTAAGTTAAGAAACTGCTCTTTCTCGCAAGATTCGACCAGAAAAATCAATGTTAAATCTCCACATACACAATGGATTCCAAAGAGCGATTGATGACTTTGATTAGTGTTATCTCTAGTTTTTTCTGAGAACAAAATGTAATCTGGCAGCTCTCTTTGTTGGAGGCCTGTAGATGCAAAGCAATATCATTTTTAGCACAGAAGATGTACAACCTAAATTTCAAAAACATTTCAACGGCATACTCATTGAATCCGTCAGGAAGATAGATCATATTATTTTAATATAACGTTTAACAAAAAAGTACGTCCTCCATATGCCGGACTTTTATGAGATTCCCTTTTTCTACAATAATAGCCTGCGAGGTAAGTTTGGAATTGGAAAATGCTAAGTTCATTAGGAGATAACCAATGTTCTGTAAAGCAAAGAACATCCATTTGATTTAAATCGCTCTGTAGAGCTGCCTCGATAACTCAGTTTTATTTGAAAGGGATTTGAACATTATGGTTGCATATCTTATTTTTTTGCAAGTATCTACACGAATGTTTTTCTGCTGCATCTGACTGTAGTTGCTATATATTTACTCCATTTTTCCTCGAGTGCTTGGTCGAAGGTTGGTAATGTGTCCCAGCAGTCACAGGTTTGTGAGGAAATAGAGGCGTCATTGGTAGTGGGATGGAAGAAACGGGAGATGGTTCACAGGAGGGGGTAAGAGGGTTCAGAATAAGGTGGGGGGTGGGGAACGTAAGGAAGGTGAAAGGATGGATTTTTGGCAGGAGGGCTGCGTAGGACTGGAGTTGATGATGTATTGTGCAAGCTGTTCACCGACTGCATGTTTTCCAGCAAGGTTCATGTTGAAGACCGTGCCGGGTGAGAAGTGTTTTACTGAGAGGAAATTCATTTCAAAAGTGTGTACATCTGTTTCTCTCAGTTGCAGTTTAGTTGTTGGTTGCGTGCTTAATCTCGCTGAGAGTGTTGCCTGTTT
>JAHLJT010000631.1:74052148-74081596 GCA_031308135.1 Acheta domesticus
AGGCGGGGAAGTTGATCTTCTAAGAGAGGAAACCTTTCCCTCTGCCTTTCGCCCACGCGCATTTCAGTTTTTTTTCTAAGTGATCAAGCTAAAGTACTTTGCGACTTGAGCATTTGAGCACTCTTGTTTTACTTATGTCGAAGCGCGGGATATTCGCTGAAAAGGCCCGTGAATATGCTTTAGTGGGGATAGTATCATTGAGCTGTTTTTCGGTCTTATCTCGGAAAACGCCTCGCAACGCTAGAGAGAACCTTTGCAGTTCGACAAGCATATTGCACGGCTGCCGGTGACAATGAATGACTGATGAAGCATTTTGGATTTACGGGTTGTGTGTTCCACTGTGAAATGCTCGAATGACAAAAATAATATATCTCGTCGATTTCCGGATAAGCAGATTGTTTTTATGTGAGAAGCAGAGATTTTGAAGAGCCCAGGAACAATTATGCGACATACAGGAAACAATTATCGCGTTCACTAAAAGTCTTCGGATGAAAATGTAGAGAGATAAGACAAAAAGAGTAACCGTGATGATGTGAATGAAAGACACTAGATTTATTGAAATTGTGGTGTTTTTCCATTACCATAATTAACATATTTGTTCTTGTATTTCGTTTACTATCCTTTATTTGAAATATGTTGATACTAAAATGTCACTAAAATGTGACAGAATGAATTAGAACATTTTGCTTGTTTATTGAATTATTGGTGCAGGATTTATTTCGGATATCTCATGTGACTAATACTATAAACCGATTTCATTCCTACTGCCAAATTGTTTTGTTCAGAATTTTCATTATTACTCAATGAAATCGTCTCTACAGATGGGTCTGATTATGATAAAAATGTTACTGATACTGTAGCATTAAATTTTATGTCTCATTTCGTTTAGAAAATAGAAACATTTTAACAAGCAGCGTCAGTAAAAAACACAATTACTGAAATTGATTTTTAGCTGTCAATGGCTCGAAAAGTCCGCGCGAAAAAACGCAGTTCTGTACTATTAGTCTAAATTACCTTATTTGGCAATATTTTTGGCTCATTCTGGACACACGACAATGCGTCTACGAAGCTACTACAAAGTTCAGCCAGGACGTCAAGACGTAACAAAGAAGCATAGTTGAGGGAGGACGATGAAAGGGGTGAACGAGTGGGCGAGGTGACTCGAGCGCGGGGGAAAAAACAAAAGACGTCGCATGGGGCGGGGAGATTCCTTGGCGGGCGCCTGTTTGCCTAGGACGGGGCCTTCTCTGTTGACTGGTGACATTTCCTGGGGCGTCCCCGGCGGGGACGGCGGCGTCGGGTCAATATTGTCCCACGCCCGGTGCCGGCGTCCTCTCCCGCCCCGCCCCGCCCCGCCCCGTCCCCGCTCCGCTGCATCGCTGCCCTGGCCACCTCCGGACATGAATGATAATATTTATGGAGGGCCGCGGGGCGGGCCGCCCCGGCTGCCCCACGGCCAGGCGTCGTGCGTCAACACGCGCGTGCGCATTTGAATATGTTCTTGACACCTGCGCGCGGCGCGGCGCGGGGGGGCGCGGCTGCTCGCGACACTTACCACGCATCACCGCCCTCCGCCGGCCCTCCGCCCAGGGCGAGGGAGAAAGGGTGCGTTTGCTTTTCATTCCCCGGAGAACAAAGAAACGAATCATCCTTCTTTGTAGGAAGGGCTCATGGAATGTCAAAAACTTCACACTTGATGCGATGAGAAGGGGTTAAGGAATTTTTTCCTTCATGTACTTGCTTCTCTTTTCTGAGTTATCTGTGTCTTACATTTTAACGAGTACTTGGTAACGTTGAATTTGGAATGAATAACGATGGAGCAACAAGACAGAATGAGAGGAAGGAAAGGAAATGTGATTTGTGCAGGAGCCTCGCTTTGTCACCTCTAGAAAGATGAATATTGGACCTTGGCATTCATACATGGGAAAAGCGCATTGACTACAAGGCTAGAGTACCCTTCCCCCCAAGCAGAGATATGTAATCAATCTACATGGTCTAAACCAAGGTAACAAACGCAAACTTCAAGCTTTTTGGAGGGGACCATGGCCCCCTCCAAAAAGCTTGGAGTTTGCGTTTGTTACCTTCTTTTTTATGAAAGAAATTGATTTAATATTTATTTTTTAGAATTATATAATTATATAAAAAATAATATTGGTGTAGTATCATATATATGCCAGAAAAATAATATACAATATAACAAATATTTTTGTTTAACAAAAATATATGAAGGCCCCCTCCGAAATGATCCGCTGGATCCGAACTTGGTCTAAACACTTTTAACTACAGGTACTTGCTCGGTAACTCCTGATAACTCAGTATTATTCTAAAAAATCTCAGAAATTTGTTTGAGTATTTTCCTACCTGTAAAGGAATAAATCATCATTAAGATAAGATTCGAATACAATGATATGATTCCTAATAATTCGATGGGTATTTTTGCATACTTACTGGGTTGCCACACACATTACCATTAGTTTAAATTTTTATTCAATATTGTACTTCTGAAGAATTCACAGTGAGATGACATACGTTTTTGACGAGAGGAAGACGGATTAGAAACGGAGGGAAATGGGCGTTTCTTTTGCATATTTTTCCTTTCTTGCCTATGCGAATTTTCGACTGAAAACTCTTGTTGCCGTGCTCTGAAAAAGTGTATGAATTTTGTTCTTGTTTGTACTTCTTACCTTATTAGTACCAAAAAGAAGAAGTCAAAATGAAATTTTTCATTATATCTAAAATTTGTCAAAACATTTTATATGATTTATATGATTTATAGGAATGGATAGTCAAAAAATATGCATCTGGTCTCATTCAATGCAGAATTGATGTCCTACAACTTTGAATAGGGCCATTTTTCGATATTTGTTTGTGAGTTCTTTACGAGATACAACAGTAAAACCGTAAAAATGCCCCTTTTAAAGGGTACATTTTTACTCCCCACAACTTAAGCACAACTTCGCTGAGGGGTAAAACCTAGGCTAGTCATATTGGCCCACGAATGAATCCAAAAACAATAAAAAACTTTTGTAGCAATTATTTCCAATTTGTATTTTAATTATACTGGACTAGATTTTGATTTTAATTATATTAAAATTACCTCAAGGGAAAGGCCTCAAACATCGATTTTTGAAAACATCGAAATGGACGTCGCATTCCTGCTGTCAAGCGCTTTCACTCCTCTGCCTCTCCGTTTCAATTTAACTTTTGAAGTTGTTGGTGAGTAAGTGCTTTTATTTCAAAGCTGGTCTTTGCTCACTTTATATTTTCGCAAAGAACGCGATGGCACGCAACATTTCGAAGTTTTTGTTTCATTTGTGAACAAACCTTCATGTCGAGTCATTAAAGGTAATAGAGTTAACTTCAGCCACCGACATTCCTACATCACAACTTCTTAACTTACCACGTTACCATAGGGGGGTCGTCCATAAGTTACGTAACGCTAAAGAGGCGGGAGGGGGTTGGATGCAGCGGTAAATTGCGTTACCTGGGGAGCGGGGTGATAGTTTAGTGTTTACGTAACATTGATATATTGTCAAGTTTTCGACATTTGGTGAAACAAGTACTTTTTTCTGTCTTATACCAAAACATTAAAATTTAATTACTTTTTAACACACGTAAATAAATAAAAGTTATAATATGTAATTTGTAGCAATAAATGGAAATATTTTTTCATACCTTTTTATTGAATTACTAAGATTACGAAGAAAATATTCAAAACTGATCTATCCCGAATTCTAGAATCCAATTAAATTGGTGCAGTGGAGTGTCGCTCATGCGCCATTCATGAATACGTGTGCACGAGTTGTAAGACATTTTCACGTCTGTGCGTCCTTCCTTCCTAAAACAGTTGCTCCCAGTATTATTGTTCGGTAGAGTCAGCATCCCTAATTATTCTTACTTTAATTATCATACATTTTAAACTGTAACACACAATTAATACAATTTTTTTTCTATGACACAATTTATTTTTAGTTCTTGTAAATGGGAGGGTGTTTTCTTAAGCGTTACGTAATTATTTAAGGGATCAAGTGCGCATTACGGGTGTGCTGCAGTGGGGAGAGGGTATTCAAAATACTCCAAATTTGCTTTACGTAATTTATGGACGGCCCATTGTTCACGGGCGCCTCTTTTTGATATCTTCTCCAGGTCGAAAACCCATGTTGTCACAAACACTAACCATGGCAGCGTTGGAGAAGAATTAGATGCTAATATTCTACAATCTCTATTCTGAACCAGTGGTGAAAAGAGAGTCGTGATTTCAGCAATACACAAGGCTTAGGACAGTGGACCCCCTGTGTGTCTGATATGGATTTTGCAGTGTGTCTGTTCCTATGAAAGAAACTTCACGCCGGCTTTCATGAGCCCGCCTGCTCGCTATCTCGCGTCGGCCGCCGTCGTCGCCTCATGCTCGATGGGTCGATATGGCTGCGCATTGTGGCGGCGCGGCGTGCGGACACGAGGCGTCGGGCGATAACACGCGTCGCCCGCGCCGCCCCGCGCCGCCCACGCCGCCCACGCCCGCCGCCGCTCTCGCCCCGTGACAAAGGGCGCCATTCGCGCTTTGGCCCGGCGCCAGTGGCCGCTCGCCCCTCGGCCAACCTGGACGTCCGCAGCGCACTCTGGCCCACGCGTGCAGTAGATTGCAACCACTCGCACTGTTGCCAGTGGCGTAGCTAGGAGGGGGCAGGGGGGGACGGCGCGCGCCGTGTGACACCATTCTAGGGGTGACACTAATTAAAATATTGTGTAGTTGGAATTATATAATTGAAATCATTCACTTAAAAAAGTATATATTAATAGTTAGTTTTCTTGGTTTTAGTAGTTTGAAAATGTTATTGTTGGAATTATATAATTTTTATGGTGTAGTTAAAAATTATTTATATTAATTTAATAGATATACATTTAAATCATAAGCATAGATTATGATTTAATTGCAATTATATTTCAATTATTCTTAATTACATAAATTTTTAATGTATTGTAAATAACTATCATCTGTAAATATGTTTGTATTTTTAATAAAATAATGGATAATCTATGCAGCAAAATATATTTTTTATACTTAATTTATGAATAGCTTTGCCCCTGGTGACACCAACTGAAACTACGCCACTGACTGTTGCCACAGGAAAAAATAGGCCTTGAAGGAAATAGTGGCTGTTGGTGTAAATAATGCAGTCAGCTGTACGAACATTTTTTTACTTTCTCGCCTTTCTTCGTAAGAAGAAAGCGTATTGTAATCGTGGCCCGGAAATCGTCGGTTTCTCGACAGACATTGCATTCGCGTAACAGGAACAACACAGTATGAAGATCTGTTATGCGTTCTTTAAAGGCCTGTACACACTGGATATTATCAGTGTCATCATGACGATTGTTTTTGTTAGTGTGAAGTGATGAAAGGGTAGATGAAATGTTTAATTTAGTTATGGTTTAATGTTATTATTTACGTTATATATTATGTTTTATTTATGTTTTATTTATATATTATATATTATTTATGTTTTATATTATATTTCATGTTAGTATTATAATGATAGATGAAAAGAGGGTAATAATGTTTAATTACAATAATTGAGATAAAATGTTGTGAATTGGGTACCCCGTTTTCTTATGAAGTGGACCGTTGCCCTTTCAATTAAAGTAACATATTATATCCAATGACCATTGTAAAATCCTCTTAAACTCGTGATGCCGTATGAGTGAGCACCAACAATTCACTATTATAATTTTTTCTTCATTAAATAAAAAATACAAAAGTTAGTTGTTTAATATATTAATAGAAGGGTGTTGTAAGTAAAATAAAATGGTAAAGACAGAGGTGTAGTTGGCGGATTGCAGTATATGCACAAAACATTTATGAGCGTAAGATATTCAGAGAGAGACGGACAGTATTTTTCGCATGAAAGAAAGGAAAATGTGAAAAAAAGAAATCGGGTGTATCCAACCACGAATTTACGTCATTTTCTTTAGATTTGCATCTTTATTACACAAAGATTTGAACGTACTTGTGTACGCAATGGTCGTATAATTCACTGTGCACTTGTCTTAATACAAATTTTGCGAGTGAATAATATGTTTCTTATGAATATTCTTTCCCAGAAGGCAATTTTGAGGGAATTTATGATGTACAATGTTAAGAAGAAGCAAATTATTTGAACTGGATAATACATGAGGAAGTTTTATGTTGAGTTGGAAAAAATGAAAAAGTTTCCAAAATGGTGATTTATCATGAATTATGACTTTCTTTGTTTATGTTGTTTACTTAGAACCCTGTTCATTTCAGAGAAGAAAAATGAATATGCTAATGGAAATTGATTACAAAATGGAAAGGGATTCTGAAGTAATGCGTGTACCAATTAATATTTTCTCGAATGTGGGGTGTCTTTTCTTAATTTTTTAACAATGTCGTAAGAAGGGAAGCAGACAATGGAAGAATATCAAAGCAAGAACCAAAATGAGAAGCGATAGAAACTGTAAAGAAGAACCTTGCATGAAGAATGCGGAAAGGGCGGAGAAAGTGGGAGCGAGTAAAGGCAAAAGAGACTAAAAAACAAATATACGAGAAACTACAGCTAGGCAGTCTGATTAACTGGTTGATTGTTAGTGATTATGGGCGCGTCAACTACTGAGATAATTAGTCCCGTAAGTGTCGTGCATGTTTTTCATCGAGGGTGGTGGTAGTGGTGGTGGTGGTGGTGGTGATCTTTCCCCGCTGGATTGCGAGATCCGATGCCGACCTACCGTCGATTAGCGGAGTTTTCCTCACCAGCTATCTTCCACCAGCGGGGCACTGTCGCAGCAGGGACGAGCTCTAAGCCCACGACCGGTCTCCCGGCATGTGTGGTAATGTAGTGCATGTTAGTGTTAGTGTGTGTGTTTAAGGGATGAGGATAGAACAAGGAAGAGAAAGGAAACATCGCGCGCGGTCCGTGGCCCGTTGTTAGGGTACTGCTCCGGCATTCGCCTGGTATTGATCGGAGAAACCACGGAAAACTACCGATCAGAGCAGCCAGTCGATAGAATTTTCCTCCAGACTGCGACTGAATTCGCCGTAGATGACAAGGTAGTGTCGAAAATCCTGCCGCCGTCGGGACTCGATTCTAGGACCTCCCGGTCAGAGGCACTGCAGTGATCTACTGAGCCACCTCTCCCGGTAGTTAGGAAGTAGCAGGGATGTCGAGGGACCAGAAAAAAGGGAGGAGGTGGATTGGCTTTTTGCACGAGGAAGGGCGGGAGCGGTGTGGCGCTCCAAATGGTGATGGTGGGGGGGGGGCGTGCCCTCGCACGTCCTCGACCTCGACTTCGCTCTCGACCTGGGACCACCCGCTGGACCACGCTGCCACACGAAAAAAACTGAATTGTCAAGGAAGACATTTTGTTGACATTCGCATTGTTATGCCTTGTGCTTAGCACTAAATCACTTTTGTTACACATACTTACTGATAATTTGCGTAAAATAGCTTGTTTACTTATGTTTTTAAAAAGTACGTTGGTTCTTACAGTAAATGAATTTAAAGTAAGCGCATTTACTCTAATGCGGTTATTTCTTAAGCGTCTCTGTTTTCCTTTTCCATTATTCACAACAGGGAACGTTATTGGACTCTTGGAATTTACAGCATGACATTTTTTGTTGATTAATTAAATTTTCTGATCAAAAATATATCTGTTAAGTTAGTTTATTGCGTTTGTATTTCGTTTGGTGCGTCCTTGAAGTAAACGACATACTAGTATGTGTGACAAGGAATATTGACAATTATTGTTTAAAAATAAGTTAATTCAAATAAATTATTTGTCCGTTATCACGAGACTATATGATTCCTCGTACGCTTTTAAATAGAAAGATGCGCTTGAATTGTAAGGAGAAAAATGTATAAAAGAAATTCATTTATTTATTGTATTTAAGATCAATAGTGCGATTACATTTTTTTTCGACATCAGTAAGGGGACATGTTAAGAAAACAATTTATTCAGACATCGAAGTTGCTCATTGCACGGGTTGATTGTAGAAATTGTTTCTTGAAGTAATTAGTTCCAAGTCTTTGTAGGCACAAAATATTTAAAGACTATTTGTGAAAGAGAAAAATGCTTGACCAATTGCTTCACCCAGACCACGTACCAGTGCATTCGTAGATCGAATTCTCTTTTTGTGAGGTGCTGCGATCTGCTGGAAGCGAAGTAAACTACAACCGTGCGGCAACACGTATCCCTCTCCATTCAAGTGTCAATTGTTGGCGGAAGTACAATATCCAGATCATATTTCGAAATATTGAATTCAGAGGTTCATTGTCTGGTTGACTAATCAGGTATTCGCAAAATGATTTTTTAAAAAAATCATTTGCTTGTGAATTTTAAATCTCGTTAGTCTCTGCTTTTTCGCCAACTGCGAGTGCGATAAACATTCAAAACATCGATGCTTCATGAAAACGATGTAAAACGTTCTGCTGCACTTCACACTCATAATGGGATTTTATAAAATATTTATATCTTGTATGAGTTAAATGTAAAAAAATACAATACGAAAAAGTAGGTGATATAATTCGACAAGGGAAAGGTTAACAAACTTCAACATCTATTCTAGAAACAAAGTTTGAGAACAATACATTGTTAATATCAGGAATTCACTTGCACTTTATGAACTGACATAAATAATTTATAGTTGATTTTCACATTTATGTTTTCGACTTTATTTTTTACTATAATTTAATTTAAGGAATGAATTTGACATAACAACTTTCGTAATTTCCGTTTTACTTTCTTACAATACCAGCAAAATATCCGGGATTGCCCGATTTTTTTCATATTTTAATTATTGTGAAAACAAAACGCTCTCTCTGTATCTGTTTTTCTCTATCTGCTTATCTCTGTCTCTCTCTGTCTTTTCTCTCTCGCCTCTTTCTTTGTCTTTCTCCGTCTTTCACCCTCTATCTCTGTCTTTTTGTCTCTCTGTTTGCCTATCTGTGTGTGTGTCTGTCTCTGACTTTCTCTCTCTGTTCCTCTCTCTACGTATCTGTTCTGCTGCTGTGTCTGTATCTCTTTCTCTCTGTTAGTTATAGTTATAGTTATAGTTAATGCCTTATTTTACGTGGCGAGACTCGGGCCATCAGGCCCGCTCTTCCGTCTGACCACGCAAATTTCTACTACACTCCTTTCACCTAGCGGAGAAAGAAGGTATTATCTCGGCGACGAAACAGGCGATTTGAATTTAGCTCAGAGGCGTCATTTAGGCTTGAGGATCTTTTACATGCAAGTAAATCTACTAACATGGGCCAGCCGGCTTTACTTCCCCTCCGCGGAAGGCGTACGAAGGATTTTTTCGCCCTTTAAACCCGATCGGGTTTGAACCCGCGAACTTGGGTATGACAGTCCGGCACGCTAACCGTCACACCATCGAATCCGCCAATCCGCCGCGCTCTGTGTTTTGCTTGTTTCTGTCTCTATCTCTTTTTGTCTCTCTTTGCCCCCTCTCTGTTTTCCCCTGTGTCTATCTGTCTCTTGTCTCTCTCTGTCACTCTCTATCCATCTCTTTCGTCTCTCTCTCTCTCTCCCTGTGTTTCTGTCTCTTCTCTCTCTGTCTCTTTCTGTCTTTCTCACTTCACGCGCGCCAACCCTCTCTCTCTCTGTGTCTCAGTCACTCTGCATCATCTCCGTCTCCGTCTCTCCGTCTCTGTCTCTCAATTCTCTCTCTCGCGCGCGCGCCCCTTCCGGTTCTCCTGGGTCTCGCCCTACGTCACACGGCAACGCTCAGCAACAATGAAGCCCATATCCCACGCCTTAAGACTCTCTCTCTCTCTCTCTCTATATATATATATATATATAGAGAGAGAGAGATATGAAAATTACGAATGTAACTGGGTACTACTGGATTATTATATTGAACTAGTAATGACTAACTGCGGGGTTGGAAAAACCAGTTGATATTTGTTCCTTAGGCAGCCTTCACGTAATGCATTCCGGCCAAGGTTCTTTCACCACTTTCAAGCCCGACAGCCATCTCGATCGCTGCATTCGCTCACAGCTTTCAATAATGCTCTTTACCTTTTGCAGAGCAGAATTGAATCGACATTCAATTAACATTGTGTACCGCCGTCGAGAAGTGAAGGGAGCTTAAGACTCCTATCGAATCCTGAGAAATGTGGGTTTGAACTTTCCAAAATATTTTAACAAGAAATGTTACGATTGTTTTGGAGTATATTGTATTAAATAAATGTCTGCTCTGAAAGCGAAGCAATTTGTGTCGTCTGAAATAATTCCAATGGTGGTTAGGAAATGTTTGACAAATCGTTAACGAAACAGAAAACGGTTTTGCTCTCTTGTGAACTCGAACAATTCTGTAGTTTCTATATTTCTTTGTTGTCAATGTAGACGTATCCTACATTGCCACGAGGGAAGAAAGTATTCTGAACAATTATTACAACATGTAGATGTCTCGTTGTTTCATTATTTCGTGAGAGCTTGATACTTTTTCATATATACTTCTCGTTATCGAACTCAACCTACCCACTCACACCTCAAACCATTCATTAGTCATCATCACTGAACCTCATTCAACAATATTAATTGTATATCACGTAATTATCATAAGATTTAGAAATGTAGAGGTGACTTTATTGATATGTAACCTGCCATAACTGCTATTGCTACATTTAAGTGTTCATGCTGCCTGAATAAACATGTAATTTGATCGATAGTTTGATGCATTGAGAATATATCATTTGCTAAAGGTGGAAAGTACTCGTAAAGTAATTATTAGTATTAAAATGAAATTTGTTTTGATCTCAGTTGTGTACAGTTAATACATTTCGTGATAGTCGTGAAGTAAATATATAAATGGAATATATATCAAAAGTCTATACAAAAACGAGAAAAATAAAATTCTCGATAAGAGACTCATACTGATTTAGCTACTTTAATACAAAATCTAGATACATTCTAGAATTTAGTATATATATGTTACGAACACAATCGAATAAACGCTTTACTTCCGATTGCTTGTCACATTTGACAGACTTTGACTTCTGATTACTTGCGATATTTGACTTTAACAAAACATCTCTGTATAGAATAGTAACTTCGCGCTAACTTCAAACCCCTCGCCTCAAGTAAAAATGATACAAAGTTCTAATATATTTGTACCTTAAGAATTGAATTCAGTCTTTTAAAATAAGTCATGCGTTTTTTATTTGTGTATAAATATCACCAAAAGAATATTGGAATGACTGTTCTTTATCAAAATATAGATCTTGATCAGGCACATTCAAAGAAGGGTCTTCAGTGCCATCGACGGGGAAGAGCTTTTGGAGTAATGGAGAAGGGGAGTAGTGAAGTAATATTTCTTTTGTAATGAAAGCGATACAAAAAAAGGAAATTATTTTCATGGGATAAATGACCTATCTGTACTAATTTATTTTTCTTTATATTTTCGCTTTTTACAAACCTAAGCGAAGATAAGAGGGCCCTGATTTTCACCGTAGAGTTCTTTTTCTGATCCTTCACTTTTGTACCAATGAAAGAAGTTTGTTGATTAACTGATCAAAATATATATTTTTAAAGTTAGAGAGATGTAGGCCGTAGATGTTTCTTAAAAATCAATAGAGCACAGAATAAGGTAAAGTATTGAAAAATTAAATGCCAATATTGATGTAATATTGGGAAGATTAATGTTTGCTTTTCAGAAACTCTGAAGGTGTTAATAGAGCTTGGGTTTATTTTGTACAAACGCATGAGTGTGCTTGAGATGGAGTGATTTCTTGAGTTTTATTTATTTTTTATATTATTTATTTATTTATTTATTTATTTAACTTATACGGACCTTTCTACTGATGAGGTCATTCTAGCCTAAGCATGTTGATCTAATAAGTATATTGTAGCGATATCAGGGCGGATCCAGCCAATCATTTTTTTGGGGGTGGGAGGGGACATGGCCACCATCGTAGATTTTTGTTAAATAAAAAATATATTTGAAATTATATTGTATATTATTTATGTACGGTAGATACGATACTGTACAATATTATTTTTTAAATAATTTCATAATTCGAACATACATTTTTTAATCAATTTTGCTAAATAAAGGAAGGAAACGAAAACTCTAGGCCTTTGGGGGGGCATGGCCCCCGTGGCCACCCCTGGATCCGCCAGTGAGCGATACTGATAATGAGATGAAAATGAAGCATTGACTGAATGAGAAGCACGGGAAAAACTGAAGAACTCTGAGAAAACCTGGCAAGAGCTCGGATTATCCATCACAAATTCCACATGGTTAATAGATGTCTTCGGCCACGTCAACTGCATCAGTCAATCGTCGTGTTAGTGGGGTCAAGTTATACCCTGGGAACCGTTATATCTCGTTTATATCCTCTCCCGCTGGTGGTTAAGATCCCGGTACCGACTTACAAGACAGCTTGGGGAGGGGGGATTGTTCCTCGTATCTCCGCCAGCAGAGCACCGCCCCATCCCGGACTATTTGACTCGTGAAATTAAAACAAATAGTGTTTAACTTATATACAAATTCTCCAATCAGGGCGGTGTATCTAAAAAACATTAACGCTTCTTCTATCCGATTTTTCGTACCGCTTCTCCCTAATGGCTCCTATAAACTGTGACTCATCTATCTTAGGAGGTAAACATCGATCGCTATGTCGATGTACAATAAACCGCATATGTACTGTAATATAACATCTTTGAGTTTAACATAGTTTTCAGTTACTTTCAATATTTGGTGCATTTTGGAACTCTGTCGGGCATAATTTCATTCGTGGGCATAATTTCATTCTCCTCGCTTCGCAAGTCGGGGATTTATCGACGATTTCCAACCACTCGTGGTATTATCTATGATCCACTCTAAGCTCCTGACTGATTTCATGACATGTGAGGTAGGTTTACTGCATGTAAGTGTGTATGTAAGGGGAGAGGAGAGGACGAGGATGAGGAGTGAAAGATCGCGCGCAGTCTGTGACTCATTTGTTAAGGTACTGCTCCGGCAGTCACATGGTATTAATAAAAGATATCATGAAAAACTATCGATCAGAGCAGCCGATTCTAGGACCTCCGGGTCTGAGTTGCTGAAGAGACAATGGAAAAAGTGACTGAACCAGCCGGTTAAATTCCCCATATGTTGACCGGCGATCGAACCCAGGTTCCGGTGGTGGAAAGCGTACGTGCTAGCCGTTGCGCCACGAGGCTGCGGCCTCACGGGGTGAGGCAGGGGGCGTGGCCGAGAACCGCGAAAAGCAGCGGCACGTACCGCGCACAGTGCCAGGCAGGGCCTTTTAACTCCCATATACCGTGGTGGAGACCATTACAGTGGCGCGCTCTCCTGCAGCACCTTCTTACTGGAACTAAAATACGAACGGCTGCCAACGATCTTTCAAACGTGCGTGGCTACTTGCGAAATGCAAGCAGGGGCGTAACGTTACAAAATATATCGTCGATGTTCGCGCTTTCCTAAGCGGTTTCTTATATGTATATATTACGAATAATTAAACATGTAGAAGACAGTTTTCGTATTTCTCACAAATTGGCCAATTTTTATGTGCGGATGTTGGCGAGCCTAACCTGCTGCTGTATCCGGCAAAACTAGTGCCTCCTATAGTCGCACCCACAAGCTTTATCCTCGGTTTTGATGGAGAGTTGCAAGGCCCTGAGTGCCAGGTCTCCGGCCATGTTCAGAGCACTCCGCTCAAGGCTCTCCCCCTCCCCTCCCCACCTTTTGGTCCCCGCCCATACTCTCCCCTCCCTTCTCATTCCTTAAACTCTCCACGACCCGCCTCATCCAACCCCGCCTCGCTCCACTCGCTGTAACTCACATTGCCTCTTCCCTCTTCTCCTCGTCCAAAATCGTCTCTCCACGTCCCACCTCTCCTGTACCCGCTCTGCTACGCCCTATTCTCTGACGATTGCCTCGGCTAAGCTGGGTCCTGGATTACCCGAGACACGGATTATCGCAAGTTTACTTGAAGCATTTTTGATTTCCCTGCCTCTTCAGAGGATCATCTTCACTCACATTCACCCTCACTCATGTTCTCCAGCTGAGTGCTATCACTCAATGTCATACTTCGGTTTCCCTTCAAAGCAGTTGCTGGGTGCATCCCTCGACCAAGTACACGTAATTTATGGCATTCGTAAAGTCGAATGAGTGTTCGCGTGGCAACGGGTTCTGTGGGCAGCACCACGCATCAAACGATCTGCGGGCAGGGGAGGGGGAAGGGAGCACGGCATGTTCTCACGCACCAACGCTGACCTGGCGGGCTGCGAACCCGGGCCTCGCGCGCAGGCTGCGGCATGCCGCAGGGGCGGCGTCCGGGCCGTAGTTCAAGCGCTCGTGCCGCTCCCGCCCTCTCCCCCGCCCCTCCCCGTGCGCCACACTCCGCTTCCCCTGGCTGCGACGTGACTGCTCGCCGCCAGTGATAATAGGAGGCCTCGAAAAAAGGCAAAACACAATAGGCCGCTCTAGTTACTCTTTCTCTTGGTTAGCCAAGTTGTTCAAAAAGAGGCACTCAATATATGTCTCCTCGGATGGAAAAAACTGTTTTTCTTTTGGGGTATCCTACATTAAGGTGACTCATCTGAATAATTTTCTGCTATAAGCGGTGCTACTAAAGCTTCCTGCACGTCTCTGAAACTGTTTCAGTTATTCCTTCATATTTCATGAACAAGTTCTGAGAAAATAAATATGTTTCTAAACGATTCTGCTTGTGATGTTTCTGGTAGCTCATTTTCTCTTCAATTATTTTTACTTTTCCATATATTACATACGTAATATAAAGAAAGTATTGTAATGCAGCGGCAAAAAACTTGGCGATTTTTGCCAAAAAAATCTGTATTGACTCTCTGGTACCGAGAAAGAGGATACCGAAAAAAAGGGGATACCGAGAATTCTAAAAAAATCATCCCTATTTTTGTTTAATTTTTTCTCGGAAAGATCCAAAAACAGTTATTAAAAAGGGGCCTGTCTCATTTTAATTGGAATCACGAAATATTCGAAAATGGCAAAAGTTCAAAATTTATTAGGCGTCTTCAATATTGAAAATAGAGAAACTTTTACTTTCTCGTATCCGTACAGTACGTATATGCAGAGTAATTTACTTAGTAACAGAGTTATGTAATGCAGCGGCGAAATGTGCCACTTTCGGCAGAAAAACTCATTTTTTGGATTCTGCTACCGTAAAGGAATTTTCTTGCTCCTATGTGTATTCAATTCCTTTCTCTAACATGTAATGTAGTCAGAATCCTCGTTTTGTGATTCCTAAATACCGAAAAAGGCAAGATTTTTCAAAATGCCTGTCTGTCCGTCCAGTATATTAAAGGACTAATTGGCAAAAACAAATTTCATTTGAAAGTAGAGTACATAATAGATTGTCATTATACATTGATAATATTGAATAATTGCACACGGTGCTGTGGAGTGCACTTGGCGGTGATTGAACTGCAAAAGACGTGCCGAATGCCGAAAAAAAATGTTGGCACCTGTGCCTTGGACGCAGCATCTCCCGGACAGCCAAGGAAGTTGTGACTCCGGCCGCGGAAGCCTATGCTCTCACTTGACCAACCTCTACGGGGAGGAAACGTTCAAACTCACTCGTGAGTTCTCCACTAGCATTACGCTCTGAAGGAGGTCGCGGAATTGCGGCCGAAACGTTGGCAACTGTGCCTTGGACGCGGCGTCTCCCGGACAGCCAAGTAAGTACTGACTCTGGTCGCGGAAGCAAGGTATCTAGAGTACGAGAGACAAATACTACGAACTTCAATATGAAATTATGGAAGAGGTTCATTGAATTGTCAAGGAAATATTTAACAAGTATAACACATGTATATTTTTAAGCTTTAACAAGTATTAGGCCTAAATTTCTTGATCAATGTCCTCCATCTCGATTAGATTTTTCGTCCAGTTTCCCTGACTCCTTGAGGAAATCTTGAGATGGCCACTTATTTTGCTCCTGAATATAAATGTAACTTCACTCTCTGTGCGTATTTTCTTGAGCCTCAGTGAGAGGAATAGTTATTCAAATAATCGTTCTCCAAGTTCTCGCAGCAGAAAGTCGCTTCCTTCACGTAGGGCACACTAAAGGGAAAATAGGTCATTCTCTCCCTTTTCACAGACAGACAGGCGCACACTTCACTCACTCACACACACACACACACTCACACACACACATACACACATATTCTGGACGGTGGTTTGAGTTGCACATTACGAAAAGCCCTCCCACTGGCAATGCAAATCCGAGTTCGCTTCGTGATACCTCCAACGTACCTCTTCAAACACTACTCGTCTCTAAGCCCCCCATCCCACACAATCCCTCCACCCCTCTACCCACCCAACCTCTTCCCTCCTGCGCCCCATTCAACCCCTCCTCCCTCCGCTTCTCACCAACCCAACCAATCCTCTCCCCGCCTCTCCCCATCCAACCACTTCTCCTACCGCCTCTACCCGCCCAACCACTTGTCTCCCCGCCTCTCCCCACGCAACCACTCCTCTCCCCACCCAACCATTCCTCTCCCCGCCTCTCCCTCCCCGACCACTCCTCTCCTCTCCCGCACCCAACCACTCCCCCCCAAGCCCCGCCTCTCCTCGTTCAACCCAGTCTCGCCCCGCGCCATCCGGAACTGACCCGGCTCACCCACCGCCGGAGCGGAGCGGAGTGACGTGGCGCGGCGCGGCGCGGCGCGGCGCATCTTGACCCTGCCCGTCGCGGATCGCCCGGCCCCGCAGATGGCTATCCGCCCGTGATCGCATCTGCGCAGCCTGCGCCCTTGTGGATGCAGACGGCTGACAGGAAGCGGAACTGATTTCGTGGCTTTTGAGCGCCTCCGCCGAGAACCGATCGGCTGGGAGCCGGCTGATTGGTCACTGCCTCAGCTCACTCTACCAGATCAGCGAGTGACGATCGATCCTCTGTATTCTATCGCAAGATTTATCTATGAACTAACGGTACGTTCTTTGGTAAAGTTCTTAAAAATTATGGGACATTGAACCCGCTATAGAGAGAGTTAATTTTCATTGTTTATGCAGAAGGTGAACTTTCGTCCATAAAATATTTCTGCCTTGACTACAAAGTAAAATTCAGTATTTCGGACTTTTATACGCTGATTCTTAACGTACATTTTTCTAGATTTTATTTTTATGGGGTTATCAATTTTAACAATAGTTTGTCGCAATTTTATGTTTATCCTTCGCAGCATTGTCTATTTTCACGGCCACATCACTTACTTTTGATTCAGTCAAGGAGACACTTTTAAAGGAAACTGCAACAATATAGTTAAAAAAATCTGACATATCAAGAGTTGTAGACAGACTTTTCTCCTGTCATGGTACTCATATGGGTGATGTCAAGAGTTCGCTCTCTCAAACGTAAAATCAAGTTCCGGTTTCGATACGAAAGAATGTAAGCTACCGTTGTCTTATTCGGGTCACTGATGCGTGGAATTCTACAATTAATAACTAGCTAACGGACCACGACAAGGAGTTTGGTTGTTCTGCCAATCAACTTTTAAAGAGGCGTATCGACTTCCATCGCGCAGCCTCAGCCAAAGGAATAACTTCGAATAGTCCCGCGAAACATCGTGTCGTGTCGGATCTCGTTGGATTGTGAGTCGATCGCGAATCGAATTCCTTATTCGACTTCTTTTTATTTTCCTCCTATCGCCCCCACACTTTCCATCCTTCTCCCTTCCTCCACCTCGCCGTCAATTTTCTTATTCCTCCCCCGTCCATAGGCCTCATCCCCCTTCCTTCTGCTTCTCGATCAGGGGCCCGCCCCCGGCGAGCGGCTCCGACAAAGCGGACATGAAGAGCGTTCTGCGTTGTCATTGTTCGTAACAATCTTTTAATGATAATAAATCGATTATTAAATAAATTTCGACGTCACAATGTGGAGGTTTGTTCTCTCGTGCCTCGCAATGGATCGTGATGCTGGATCCGCGAAGCCGCGCCGCGCGGGCGAAAGGGGAGGCCGGGCGGAAGGCAGGAAACCGCGCGCGCCGCGACCTCTCGCCGCACAATGCGCTCCTTCACGTGGAAACAATCAATTACTATTTCCCCAATTTTTAAGTCCTGCGCCTTTCGACTTCATCAGTGGAAATGCTCGACCGGGCCACGCCAGGGCTCGGGGGAGGCCGCTAGGTGAAGGAACCGATGACCGAGGTTGGCAAGAGAAGGTAAGTGGAGGTCGCGGTGCAGGCGACGCTAGAGCGGAGAATCAGAGGGCGACTTGAGGAGAAGGATAACGGTGAGAAGACGATCGAGGTAAGGGTAGTTAGGGTAGGGAGTGCATTCCAGGAAATGAGTGGATAAGGGTTGTGGGGAAAGTTTACTTTTTATTTAATAGGTAATGATTACACATGTAAATTGCCTAACCTGATTCTATGAGGCTAGGCCGAAGGTCTTTGAGTTTTAACGATTCGTAAACCCTCAAGCGCTCTAACCTTTCGAATGCTTGTATACATCCCAGATGGTCTCTCCATCGCATCAAAGTAAAGGAAAAGAGACCGTGAGGTACGGCTAAGAAAAAAAACATGAAGGGAGAAAACCTGTCGTCAGAAGACGAGTACATGCCAGTCTCCCAAACGTTTTCTAAACTATTTATTTTATGATGCGGACGTCACGCGTTCTCCTTCCAGTTTGATCTTCTTAGCACCTAAAATCAACCAGTGCCACAGAAGATCCGTTATAAAAGTTGAGATTAAAGGTACTGGCTAAGAAGTGTTCATTGTTTCGGAAGTTCAGAATTACAGTTTACAAAGGGGTGGAGGAGAATGTCAATCTCAAAATTACGGAATTTGATGTAGGGGTGATTGCCAGTGAACATATGTATTCTAAACAGTCCTAGAAAATTGCTTCATATGTAGAAATGTATGAAAAAATGTAATTCTTTAAATACCAGTGATAAAAATGACTGTGATGTTAAAAACGTGAAGCCTAACACGAGGCAATGGATATTAAACATTGAATTCAGTTGGAAATATGCTGATCCTTGAGGGTATTTTTTATGTTCCGATTTGAGAACAAGACTTGCAAGCCGGCCCGGTGGCCGAGATTGCTAAGTCAGTAGCAATCTCGGACCGAAGGGTTCGACTCCCGCCTCAGGCATGGTTGTATGTGTTCCTCCTTTCACTCATTGTCATCATCATAACGTGTCATTCTCATACACACCATAAAGTTAAAATCGAATGACGTCACTAATGACGTAGATGTTGATGCGACCTTAAAAAAACTAAAAAAAGGACTTAGAAGATCAATACTTCCCATTGATTATATTGGCTCAAAAAATGTTGGCTGGGATTTGAGGCAGCGAACTACCTAGAGGACAGGAAGACCGTTTGGCGAGAGCAAGTGCAGCAAGAGAAGAAGCAGAAAGAGCAGAGTGAGAGGGGAGGTGGAGGCCAGGGCAATCAGGGCAGCGCCGGCCTGATCGATTGGGCCGGAGATACCGGGGCGTTGTCGGAGAGCGGCGCGGCGCGGCGCAGGGCAGCGTGGTGCTGCGCGGGCCGCCAGCTGCGATGGCCCCGCGATAATAACTGGCTTTTCTTTTTCCTCCGGGGCCTCCGCGTTTTCCTTTTACCCAGCTTGCGCTTTGAAGGTCGTTTTATCCTTATTCGCGCTCTCCTCTCCTTTGCGATTCGTACGAATTTTGTGGGAATTCCGAGTGCTCGCTCGTTTCCAGGGTAATTAGCATGTGACGCCGCCCGCGGCGCTGCCCCCGCCGGCATTTCCTCGTCACGGCGCCGGTCGCCGCCAATTGATTACGCCCAGGCGCCGACCGGCCCATCCCCTCCCTCTCCTCCACAAGTAGCGGGGCCAAGAGGTGACCGACTGAGTGCACTTGCTGTGGACGTCTTGTAAGAAACTGATTTAACTCCCTGGATCACTACCGGCAGAATTGATATTTTCTTGTCACTATTTCTGTTAGTTTTGATTCAAGAACGTGTTTCTGTCAATATTGAGTACCATCGAACTACCAAGATTGAGTATACTAAGAAGGTTGATAAGGTTGATCTTGAAGTCACCGCCAATTGATTACGCCCAGGCGCCGACTGGCCCCGCCCCGTTCCGCCCCTCCCCTCCCCCTCCTCCGCAAGTAGCGGGGCCAAGAGGTGACCGATTGAGTGCACTTGCTGTGGACGTCTTGTAAGAAACTGATTTAGCTCCCTGGATCACTACCGGCAGAATTGATATTTTCTTGTCCCTATTTCTGTTAGTTTTGATACAAGAACATGTTTCTGTCAATATTGAGTACCATCGAACTACCAAGATTTAGTATACTAAGAAGGTTGATAAGGTTGATCTTGAAGTCACCGCCAATTGATTACGCCCAGGCGCCGACTGGCCCCGCCCCGTTCCGCCCCTCCCCCTCCACCGCAAGTAGCGGGGCCAAGAGGTGACCGATTGAGTGCACTTGCTGTGGACGTCTTGTAAGAAACTGATTTAGCTCCCTGGATCACTACCGGCAGAATTGATATTTTCTTGTCCCTATTTCTGTTAGTTTTGATACAAGAACATGTTTCTGTCAATATTGAGTACCATCGAACTACCAAGATTTAGTATACTAAGAAGGTTGATAAGGTTGATCTTGAAGTCACCGCCAATTGATTACGCCCAGGCGCCGACTGGCCCCGCCCCGTTCCGCCCCTCCCCCTCCACCGCAAGTAGCGGGGCCAAGAGGTGACCGATTGAGTGCACTTGCTGTGGACGTCTTGTAAGAAACTGATTTAGCTCCCTGGATCACTACCGGCAGAATTGATATTTTCTTGTCCCTATTTCTGTTAGTTTTGATACAAGAACATGTTTCTGTCAATATTGAGTATCACCGAGCTACCAAGCTTGAATATACTAAGAAGGTTGATTTTGAGGAAGTTGCCGCCATTTGATTACCCACCGACCGAACCCGTCCCGCCCGGACCCACCCCGCCCGGCTCCGCCCCGCCCCTGTCCGCCCCTCTCCCTCCTCCACAGGTATCAGGGCCAAGAGGTGTCCGATTGAATGACTCGTTGCGAACGTCTTCCAAGAAACTGCTTCAACCCCCTGGTTCACTACCGGGAGAATTGATATATTCGTGTCACTGTTTCTATTATTTTCGCTGCAAGAACATGTTTATGTCTGTCAATACTGAGTATCACCAAGCTGGCAAGATTAAATATATAATGCAGGTTAATTTTGAGGTAGATTCCCTCAAGGGTATTTTCTAATAACAGAGAATTTGTTAAAAAAATTCCCTTTGAAGATATGAATTTTTAAGTTTTGTTTAATACTTTTCAGACTGATTCCAGAACAATCAGCCACCGATGAAACAAATTTTCAATCGCCGTTGCTTTTTTCTCCCCTTTTCATATTCTGAAAGTGCGTGGAGGTATCTTTCCTTATTTTTGTAGCATTTCACTTCGTCTCATTGATATTGCGTTATTTTGGTAGTTAGCTGTATTCCTGCTGCCAGTGTTCCCCTCCCCTTTCTAATTGTATGATTTAAAGCAATGGATTGGTAAACTTCTATGAATTCTGCTCATCGATACCTCAAATCCCAATATTTACTACTGTTTAGGAACGTATATTCTTCAATAAATATTCCTCGTCCATCACAGAAACTTACAAACTTAAAAGATCGTCTGAATTGTAAATATTCTTCTGAAAGAAGTAAGCAATTTTGTAAAGCTTCTTTCGATCATTGAACAGAATACAACTGCATGGATGTTTCAATATATTATGTATCCTTCCAAATGCGAGCAACTCTCATATCTTCTAAATGGTTCACGACAACGAAATGAAGTTTTCGCTCAACAATGAAGAGTTGGGGCAACAAATATGCCGTGGAGATATTGTTCACAATATTTTTAGTTTTAGAGAAATTTAATCATTTATGATTTTTTAAATGGAACTATATATTATCTAATTAGTAGGGGCGGATTTTGGTGACCCAAAACATTGTCAAAAATGATCTATAAAATGCTCTTAAAATGTTTTTTAAAATGCCCTAGAAACAAAGCAAAATGACGGTAAAAAATTTGATCAAAACCATTTCAGATGAACAAAAGGAAGAAGCCTCTATGACATCAGTAACATGTCCAACAGCTTGAGTCGTACAAGTGAGCTCAGCTTGCAAACTTTTGATTGGAACTGTTCTTTACCAGAAAATTTGTCTTTATTTATCGCGAAATTGGTCGAACGGACAATGGCGTCGATAAGCGTCACAGGAACCCTAGATTACATAGTACTCACAATGGCCGACATTACAGTATATGAGCGAAGAATATGAATAGGCTTCTCAGGAATTCAGTGATAAAAGTTTGTTGCATCTCGTAATATTGTTTGAAGCAAGTACAATGTAAATGATTTTAAAATTTATTAAATCAGTAAAAAAAGCATTAAAAATGACGTAGAAAGGGAAAAAATGACTTATTTCTCAAAATCGACTAACAATGCAAAAAAATGACATAAAAATTGGTCATTTCATTTCGTCATAACATAAAATGAATTTATAAACTAAACAACATTGTTCTAAAGTGAATACAAAAAATGACATTTCATTAACATCTGCCCCCTACTCAAAGGTAATGGATAGATTATAAAAAGAGGAATACAGTGATATATCATTTGCTAATATTTTCACATAGCTTGACTATCTGACATGTGATTTTAAATTAAACCGACAAAATTTCCTGAAGTAGCCCTTGCAACTGTCACCTTTCGAAAATGTGGCCTTAGCTTCCCAGCACCGACACTTACTGGGACAGGGGAGACTGAGGGATGGCAGTGAAGGTACAGGTGCAATTACAGCAATCCCTGTTGTTGGCTAGAAGGACAAAGGAACAAACATCAATATTAATGACCTGAATGAAAGATGTTTCCATTGATTAATCAGAATTGAACTTTTCTTTCATGGAACACAATTCCAAAGCATCGATTATCGAAATGAACGATATTAAGAAGTTGGTAGTATAAGACAATACTAACAAAGGTCATTTTCAAACAACAATTTTTTTATTTAAATTTATTTACGTCAAAAACAGTTAAAAACTGCGTATGACGAGCTATGGGGAGAAGTGAATTTTGTGCACGTTTTCATAATTCTGTGGTCTCTATCCTAAACCATATTGTAGTCGAATTTTGAATACAGAAAAGAGAGTTTTTTTTCGAGTTTTGTTGACAAAATATTCGCTCCTATATAATAAAATATATTTTCAAAGGTAAATTTGCTATAAATTCCTGCCCTGAACCATGTTCCTCATGTTCTTCATGAAAGAATAATACTTTTTGCCGAGATAATATGAGAAACGATAATTTGAATAACTATATTTCCCACTGAAATTCAGAAGAAGTGCACAAATAATGAAGTTACATTTATGTCCAGAAGCAAAACAAGGGACCATCTCAGCATTTGCTCAAGGATCAGGGAAACTGGACGAAAAACCTGATCGAGATGGGGGCCATCAACCCAGAAACTGTGGTACAATACTTGTTACAGGTTCTTTAGAATTATACAGTCCACACGATAAATAATTACATCAACTATCATTGTTAAAATTAATTCTACTTTCCTTTTTGATGCTCGGTATAGTCTCGAATTGTATAGAAACAGTAATGCAGCAGAAAAGATTTACTTGGGACTTAAACTTTTCTATTGAATTTAATCGTTTAATGTCTTCTGGCAAAGTGTTGTAGAGTAATGTACATGAATTGTATGTGAATTTTTTTGTAGTGAGCTGTTGATACTGCCACCTGGTGAATATGATTACTACGTCGTGTGTTATACTTATAGACATCGGCGTTAACTGAAAATATATTCCCGCCCTTAAGTAAGTCATTTTTGACAAAAACTACTGATTCGTAAATCAGGAGACAAGGTAATGGTAAAATTCCTAGATTAATAAAGAGTGACTTACAAGAATCACGTGGGTTGGATTTGCTTATTATTCGTACAATTCGTTTTTGTAATCTGAAAGTCTGTGAACTATAAGATGTGTTTCCCCAAAATATTATGCCATATCTCAGGCGGGAGTGAACGTTGGCAAAATATACACAACGAGCTGTATGAAGGCTGACGGAATTTGAAAGAATTCTGAACGCGTAGCATAATGAGCTTAATTTTGTGTTCAATTCATTTAAGTGGGGCATTCCATTTGAGGTTTGACTGAATTGATAGACCTAAAAATTTTGTTACATTAACATCAGTCAATGGCACACCGTTCATTTTCAATGGAGTACAGAATTTTTTATTTGATATGGAAAACTGCATTGAAACTGTTTTATTTTCATTTACTTTTAATTTGTTATTACGGAACCAATTTGAAACGTCTGATATTGTACTAGTTACGGTTTCTTTGTTGCAAAGAATATTTGTATCATCCGCAAAGAGAACTGTTCTTCCGTTTCGAATCGCTAAGGGCATGTCATTTACGTATAATAGGAAGAGAATAGGGCCTAAAATCGATCCTTGCGGGACTCCACGTACAATTGGCAAAGAACCGGAAAGGTGTGTACATAAAGTTCCATCATTCCAGTAAGGTATTTCTACTTTCTGAGATCGTTGTTTAAGGTACGAACATAGCCAATCTAGAGCAATACCACGGATTCCATACGAAGGTAATTTTGAAAGTAAAATGTTATGATCAATGACGTCAAAAGCTTTTGAAAGATCTAAAAATATTCCAATAGTTGCTTCGTTTTGATCCAATGATGAGGCAACATCCTTAAGAAAAGAAAAAATGGCTGTTTCCGTAGATTTTGATTTCCGGAATCCATGTTGGCAATTTGAAAACGCGTCGTGTTTATTGAGAAAGGTTTCCATTCGCACATAAAAAAGTCTCTCCAATATTTTTGAAAAAACTGACAAAGAGAAATTGGCCGATAATTTTGAACTTCATTTTTGTTGCCTTTTTTGAAGAGCGGCTTAATCTTAGCTGTTTTAAAAATATCTGGAAAAATTCCGGTGCATAAGGATGCATTAAATATGTGAGTTAACGGGTGTATAATGGCTGGCGCGCACGTCTTTAACAAACAATCCGGAAATTCATCTAAACCGGCCGAATATTTATTTTTTAATTTACCGATTATTTTGAGAATTTCATAGGAAGAGGTTTCGGAAACGAACATAGTGTCTAAGACTTTTAGGGAAACGTCAGATGTTGAATTTTGTGGCTGAAAACCCTTAGTGAGATCGACAGCAATTCTCGAAAAGTATTGGTTAAAGAGACTAGCCACTGTTGCCGGATCGTTCACATCTCTATCGTTATCTTTTAAAACAACATTCTCTACAAGGTTTCTAGTTGGTTTGGTCGCATTTTTTACTATATCCCACATTGATTTTGTTTGTTATTTGAGTTCAAAATATCCTGATCGCGTTTCATGATTTTAGCCTGCCTTATGACTTTTCTTAACAATGATTTGTATTTTTTAAAGTACAGGAGGAAATTTTGAGATACGTTATGATGCTTAGAAATGAAAGAAAGAACTCGTTTGTTTTTACATGATGTTCTAATCCCTTGTGTTATCCAAGAATTGTTTTTGCGTGAAATATTTAATTTTCTTTTCTGAAGAGGAAAGCAAGTGTTAAAATGAAATGAAAGCGTTGAAAAAAAAAGAATAATATTTATCGTTTGTATCAATAGTATTATAAACCGCGTCCCATGACTCCTGCAGCAAGTAATCAATGAATAATTTTATTTTACTTTTAGAAAACACTCTACTCATACGTGTATTATTTATTGTGTCATTGTTCGCATTTCGTATAATGGTAAGAATTTGTGCATCGTGGTCACTGTATCCTAAATCTTTTGTTTCAATTTCATGTCGAGTAATGGTTTTGTTAACTATAATTTGATCGATTGCCTTCTTTGAATTTACTGTGATCCGTGTAGGTACTTTTATTGTAATATCTAAATTGAAGGAATTAATTAAGTTAAGAAACTGCTCTTTCTCGCAAGATTCGACCAGAAAATCGATGTTAAAATCTCCACATACAACAATGGATTCAAAAGAGCGATTGATGACTTTGATTAGTGTTATCTCTAGTTTTTCTGAGAACAAAATGTAATCTGCAGCTCTCTTTGTTGGAGGCCTGTAGATGCAAAGCAATATCATTTTTAGCACAGGAAGATGTACAACAGAAATTTCAAAAACATTTTCAACGGCATACTCATTGAATTCCGTCAAGGAGATAGAATCAATATTATTTTTAACGTAAATACAAGATCCTCCATATGCCGGACTTTTATGAGATTCCCTTTTTCTACAATAATAGCCTGCGAGGTAAAAGTTTGGAATTTGGAAAATGCTAAGTTCATTAGGAGATAACCAATGTTCTGTAAAGCAAAGAACATCCATTTGATTTAAATCGCTCTGTAGAGCTGCCTCGATAAACTCAGTTTTATTTGAAAGGGATTGAACATTATGGTGCAATATCTTTATTTTTTGCAAGTATCTACACGAATGTTTTTCTGCTGCATCTGACTGTAGTTGCTATATATTTACTCCATTTTTACCTCGAGTGCTTGGTCGAAGGTTGTAATGTGTCCCAGCAGTCACAGGTTGTGAGGAAATAGAGGCGTCATTGGTAGTGGGAATGGAAGAAACGGGAGTATGTTCACAGGAGGGGGTAAGAGGGTTCAGAATAAGGGTGGGGGGTGGGGAACGTAAGGAAGGTGAAAGGGATGGATTTTTGGCAGGAGGCTGCGTAGGACTGGAGTTGATGATGTATTGTGCAAGCTTTTCACCGACTGCATGTTTTCCAGCAATGTTCATGTGGAGACCGTGCCGGGTGAAGTGTTTTACTGAGAGGAAATTCATTTCAAAAAGATGTTACATCTGTTTCTCTCAGTTGCAGTTTTAGTTGTTGGTTTGCGTGCTTAATCTCGCTGCAGAGTGTTGGCCTGTTGTACCAGAAGGGCAGAGTCGAGACTACAATGTTAGTATTTTGGGCGGCACATTGTAATTTGTTTACATGTTGTACAGGTGTAAAGTTACTGCCCAAATTAATGTCATTCTGCCCTCCGATGATGAAGGACTGTGTCCTGATTGGTCATTGTCTTCGTGTGAGTGTCCAACTCTGCAGTCACGTCTGCAAACCTCCCGTTAGGTTTAAAAATAGACGAGACTGAGTAGTTGGGGGGTAACTTCCTACTGAGAATGGAGGAAAGATGGCGACCATGGCTGTCAGCTAATAATAGTACCTGTTTTTTAGGCTCAGTAGGAATGGCTTTGTTTTCAAGTGGGCTAGGATGCGAAGCTTTACGTGTTTTGGTTTTGACACGCTTCCTAGCCTTGTTTGCGTTGGTTTGTGCATGTATTTGTCGATGGGAAGGGAAGGTTTGTGAGGGATCATGAAGGCGAGAAAATCTGTTTCATAATCTAAAACACTAAATCTGTTTTGAATTGCGACTGGATGGGGTGTCTGTGTCTTATGTGCAGTCACGGGTGCACGGTTGGGAAAATTCGCAGTGTTGCCTACTTGTGCCCAACCGTCATTGTAGAGAACGACCTCTTCCAGCCTTCGGATATGTTTATCTAAATTACTGTTTACGTGTGTGAAGGCTTTCAGAAGGTCGGCTTTGAGGGTGTAGAGAGTAAAAAGAGTAGAACGAACAGTAGCCATGTCACGAATGCGTGTTAAAGTACGTGATAAAATTGGAATAAATACAAGAAAACTCAGATAAAAGCAACAGTCACCTAGCTTAATATTTTAAAAGTGTAAGATTTTATGTGTATTCGATAAATTAAAAATTAAGATTCGATACGAGAAAGAGAAGGTATGCTAACTACAAAATCTATTGAAAACTAGTACTTACGAAATTTGGCAATGCGCTTACGTATTTTCGTTGACTTAAGCTGCAACTGTTTAATACAATGTCGACCTATACTTTACCGTAAATAGATAAAGATATTAGATGAAATTTGTCTTCAAAAATATTGAATAAGATTTGAAACAAATTCAAAACAACTCGATACACCGTCCTCGTAACGTTCAAATTAACTGAATAATCACTCGCCACAAAAATAAAATAAACTGAATAGTCACTCGTCACAAAAATAGAATAAATATTTCAGTAATTAAGTTAAAACAGTGATATAAAATCGAAAATAAACTGATCTGTTTATAGATTTTGACACTTGATCACCAACTCGTAATTCTGAAGTTCGTTAAGTTCAGTAATATTTCAATAATTTTTCAATAAGCGAGCGTGATGTCTAATGGCGATAAGAATAAGCCAGCATTTTAAAACATTTCAATTACAAGGAAAGGGAATGAAGAGTTGAAGATTTTCTCTATATCTCCAGATGTAGTGCATCCAAACATTTGATTGCAGTACGGCGTCTTATGGAGTATTGCCCTCTCTTTCTTATCCAATACAATTGTACATAAGGCTCTCTCTTTCTACGCAAGCTGTGTTGCCGATTCAGGAAGCTCGGGTTTTTCGACTCGTCCATCTTATTTCACGCGCAAATACTTAACAAGTTCATTCAACGATAGCTTCAGTTGTGTTAATCTTAGAGAATTGAGATTTTTACCAGTTATTCCAGAACTCTTATGAATGTGATGTTATTTTGTAATTTACTTTTATGGTTTAATTCCATGACATTAATTATAAATAATAGCCAAATGCTTATTTCTACATTTTGACGTCCTTAAATTTTCACTATGCGAGAAACTTTTTATTATTGCAGAAAAGCACAAACACCCAGCGGATGAATGACAAGGAAGTCCAAATTTTGATATGAGACCAACCACATTTCTGTATGAATCATGGTTCTTGAGTTAGACGGTAATAAAAACAATATTTCGTGCGCTCCGAACGAACATTTATGTCGTTCACTGATCTTGAATACTTCTCAGCGATTCTCAACAGGCGATGTGAAAGGAAAAAATAGAGTATTTATTTTCGAATTTCAGTTATAAAAAAACAGTGAAATATATTTAAACATATCTAAAAATGAATTAGAACTTTTACAGTTAATAATATTAATCCAAAGACATTCAGCCAATAGTTGTAAAATGAGCTTTCAAAAGCAAATATGAGAGAATTATTGAGTGTTCGAAAAAGAATATTATGCATTGTCTACACAAACCTTGCAGTATTTGATACAATCCATGTCATCTCACCTTTGTGAATGAGCATTTTCCCTTTATTTTACATAAAAAAAGTGGATGTATTGGACGTACAAAATGACTTGGGACTTGAAACTTAGCAATAATGACATTGATATCGATTGTCATTCGCGCAAAACAAACTCAAAGCCTCGTCAGTATGTGATGATATTAACAATGTTCCAACTGGATTTTGGATGATTTTGCTATTGATATTTCAGTTGTAACTCTCATTTAAAAGGTCTGTTTTTTTAAAATAATCTAATAAAAATAATACATCTCTTTTTATCAAAAATCTTTAATTTCTAATTATTAAGCCATCTATTTAACATTTTCAAAGTGGATTCTAATTTGCTCTAAGGCTTGTAAGTGGTACGT
>JAHLJT010000631.1:74082596-74178556 GCA_031308135.1 Acheta domesticus
GACTTTAGGGAAACGTCAGATGTTGAATTTTGTGGCTGAAAACCCTTAGTGAGATCGACAGCAATTCTCGAAAAGTATTGGTTAAAGAGACTAGCCACTGTTGCCGGATCGTTCACATCTCTATCGTTATCTTTTAAAACAACATTCTCTACAAGTTTCTAGTTGGTTTGGTCGCATTTTTTACTATATCCCACATTGATTTTGTTTTGTTATTTGAGTTCAAAATATCCTGATCGCGTTTCATGATTTTAGCCTGCCTTATGACTTTTCTTAACAATGATTTGTATTTTTTAAAGTACAGGAGGAAATTTTGAGATACGTTATGATGCTTAGAATGAAAGAAAGAACTCGTTTGTTTTTACATGATGTTCTAATCCCTTGTGTTATCCAAGAATTGTTTTTGCGTGAAATATTTAATTTTCTTTTCTGAAGAGAGAAAGCACGTGTTAAAATGAAATGAAAGCGTTGAAAAAAAAAGAATAATATTTATCGTTTGTATCAATAGTATTATAAACCGCGTCCCATGACTCCCTGCAGCAAGTAATCAATGAATAATTTTATTTTACTTTTAGAAAACACTCTACTCATACGTGTATTATTTATTGTGTCATTGTTCGCATTTCGTATAATGGTAAGAATTTGTGCATCGTGGTCACTGTATCCTAAATCTTTTGTTTCAATTTCATGTCGAGTAATGGTTTGTTAACTATAATTTGATCGATTGCCTTCTTTGAATTTACTGTGATCCGTGTAGGTACTTTTATTGTAATATCTAAATTGAAGGAATTAATTAAGTTAAGAAACTGCTCTTTTCTCGCAAGATTCGACCAGAAAATCGATGTTAAAATCTCCACATACAACAATGGATTCAAAAGAGCGATTGATGACTTTGATTAGTGTTATCTCTAGTTTTTCTGAGAACAAAATGTAATCTGCAGCTCTCTTTGTTGGAGGCCTGTAGATGCAAAGCAATATCATTTTTAGCACAGGAAGATGTACAACAGAAATTTCAAAAACATTTTCAACGGCATACTCATTGAATTCCGTCAAGGAGATAGAATCAATATTATTTTTAACGTAAATACAAGATCCTCCATATGCCGGACTTTTATGAGATTCCCTTTTTCTACAATAATAGCCTGCGAGGTAAAAGTTTGGAATTTGGAAAATGCTAAGTTCATTAGGAGATAACCAATGTTCTGTAAAGCAAAGAACATCCATTTGATTTAAATCGCTCTGTAGAGCTGCCTCGATAAACTCAGTTTTATTTGAAAGGGATTGAACATTATGGTGCAATATCTTTATTTTTTGCAAGTATCTACACGAATGTTTTTCTGCTGCATCTGACTGTAGTTGCTATATATTTACTCCATTTTTACCTCGAGTGCTTGGTCGAAGGTTGTAATGTGTCCCAGCAGTCACAGGTTGTGAGGAAATAGAGGCGTCATTGGTAGTGGGAATGGAAGAAACGGGAGTATGTTCACAGGAGGGGGTAAGAGGGTTCAGAATAAGGGTGGGGGGTGGGGAACGTAAGGAAGGTGAAAGGGATGGATTTTTGGCAGGAGGCTGCGTAGGACTGGAGTTGATGATGTATTGTGCAAGCTTTTCACCGACTGCATGTTTTCCAGCAAGGTTCATGTGGAGACCGTGCCGGGTGAAGTGTTTTACTGAGAGGAAATTCATTTCAAAAAGTGTTACATCTGTTTCTCTCAGTTGCAGTTTTAGTTGTTGGTTTGCGTGCTTAATCTCGCTGCAGAGTGTTGGCCTGTTGTACCAGAAGGGCAGAGTCGAGACTACAATGTTAGTATTTTGGGCGGCACATTGTAATTTGTTTACATGTTGTACAGGTGTAAAGTTACTGCCCAAATTAATGTCATTCTGCCCTCCGATGATGAAGACTGTGTCCTGATTGGTCATTGTCTTCGTGTGAGTGTCCAACTCTGCAGTCACGTCTGCAAACCTCCCGTTAGGTTTAAAAATAGACGAGACTGAGTAGTTGGGGGGTAACTTCCTACTGAGAATGGAGGAAAGATGGCGACCATGGCTGTCAGCTAAAATAAGTACCTGTTTTTTAGGCTCAGTAGGAATGGCTTTGTTTTCAAGTGGGCTAGGATGCGAAGCTTTACGTGTTTTGGTTTTGACACGCTTTCCTAGCCTGTTTGCGTTGGTTTGTGCATGTATTTGTCGATGGAAGGAAGGGTTGTGAGGATCAGGAAGGCGAGGAAAATCTGTTTCATAATCTAAAACACTAAATCTGTTTTGAATTGCGACTGGATGGGGTGTCTGTGTCTTATGTGCAGTCACGGGTGCACGGTTGGGAAAATTCGCAGTGTTGCCTACTTGTGCCCAACCGTCATTGTAGAGAACGACCTCTTCCAGCCTTCGGATATGTTTATCTAAATTACTGTTTTACGTGTGTGAAGGCTTTCAGAAGGTCGGCTTTGAGGGTGTAGAGAGTAAAAAGAGTAGAACGAACAGTAGCCATGTCACGAATGCGTGTTAAAGTACGTGATAAAATTGGAATAAATACAAGAAAACTCAGATAAAGCAACAGTCACCTAGCTTAATATTTTAAAAGTGTAAGATTTATGTGTATTCGATAAATTAAAAATTAAGATTCGATACGAGAAAGAGAAGGTATGCTAACTACAAAATCTATTGAAAACTAGTACTTACGAAATTTGGCAATGCGCTTACGTATTTTCGTTGACTTAAGCTGCAACTGTTTAATACAATGTCGACTATACTTTACCGTAAATAGATAAAGATATTAGATGAAATTTGTCTTCAAAATATTGAATAAGATTTGAAACAAATTCAAACAACTCGATACACCGTCCTCGTAACGTTCAAATTAACTGAATAATCACTCGCCACAAAAATAAAATAAACTGAATAGTCACTCGTCACAAAAAAAGAATAAATATTTCAGTAATTAAGTTAAAACAGTGATATAAAATCGAAAATAACTGATCTGTTTATAGATTTTGACACTTGATCACCAACTCGTAATTCTGAAGTTCGTTAAGTTTCAGTAATATTTCAATAATTTTTCAATAATCGAGCGTGATGTCTAATGGCGATAAGAATAAGCCAGCATTTTAAAACATTTCAATTACAAGGAAAGGGAATGAAGAGTTGAAGATTTTCTCTATATCTCCAGATGTATTGTGCATCCAAACATTTGATTGCAGTACGGCGTCTTATGGAGTATTGCCCTCTCTTTCTATCCAATACAATTGTACATAAGGCTCTCTCTTTCTACTGCAAGCTGTGTTGCCGATTCAGGAAGCTCGGGGTTTTTCGACTCGTCCATCTTATTTCACGCGCAAATACTTAACAAGTTCATTCAACGATAGCTTCAGTTGTGTTAATCTTAGAGAATTGAGATTTTTACCAGTTATTCCCAGAACTCTTATGAATGTGATGGTTATTTTGTAATTTACTTTTATGGTTTAATTTCCATGACATTAATTATAAATAATAGCCAAATGCTTATTTCTACATTTTGACGTCCTTAAATTTTCACTATGCGAGAAACTTTTTTATTATTGCAGAAAAGCACAAACACCCAGCGGATGAAATGACAAGGGAAGTCCAAATTTTGATATGAGACCAACCACATTTCTGTATGAATCATGGTTCTTGAGTTAGACGGTAATAAAAACAATATTTCGTGCGCTCCGAACGAACATTTTATGTCGTTCACTGATCTTGAATACTTCTCAGCGATTCTCAACAGGCGATGTGAAAGGAAAAATAGAGTATTTATTTTCGAATTTCAGTTATAAAAAAACAGTGAAATATATTTAAACATATCTAAAAATGAATTAGAACTTTTACAGTTAATAATATTAATGCCAAAGACATTCAGCCAATAGTTGTAAAATGAGCTTTCAAAAGCAAATATGAGATGAATTATTGAGTGTTCGAAAAGAATATTATGCATTGTCTACACAAACCCTTGCAGTATTTGATACAATCCATGTCATCTCACCTTTGTGAATGAGCATTTTCCCTTTATTTTACATAAAAAAAGTGGATGTATTGGACGTACAAAATGACTTGGGACTGAAACTTAGCAATAATGACCTTGATATCGATGTCATTCGCGCAAAACAACTCAAGCCTCGTCAGTATGTGATGAATTAACAATGTTCCAACTGGATTTGGACTGATTTTGCTATTGATATTTCAGTTTTAACTCTCATTTAAAGGTCTGTTTTTTTAAAATAATTCTAATAAAAATAATACATCTCTTTTTATCAAAAATCTTTAATTTCTAATATTAAGCCATCTATTTAACATTTTCAAGTGGTATTCTAATTTGCTCAAGGCTTGTAAGTGGTACGTAACTGAAGGAAGGGTGAGACCCCCTGCCGAAATCCTGTCTTGCTTATGAATAAAATAGTAGTAAAAATAACTTTGTTCTCTGTGACCTTCACACTCACAGACTGGCGAAACCCTGAGTTGTCAACGTCTATCGTCCGTGGGAAGACAGCTCCCCTTTCGTGGGACATACGGTATTGGAAGCGAGTGCAGCAAACATTCTCAAAATTTCGCCAGCTGGTAGAACACCAAGCAAAACCCACATACTATTAAAATTTTGAAGTGTTAGAGAGTATTAGAAATAGTGTATTAGAGACGTTTTGCATCAAAACCTTTCATGACCTCCGCGCTTCCTGCAACGAGTAAAATTGCATCGTTAGTGCCAAAAACGTTTATCAATCGATGTCAGATTTTATAGCGCGTTCCTTCTTTGACGACTGATGGCAAAGGTCATATCCGTTGGTCTCTTTTTAGTTTCAACGGCACAGTATACTAATTTTACCGAAGTCGTAAACCAATGCTATTTTTAAGAATCGTGAAAAACAAACTTACATACGGTGCACTTGATGTTATTGTTTTGAAACTTTTTTTATTAGAACCCATTATTGTGAAAATTTTGTTTCTAAGCAAAAGTGGAATGTATTTATTTGTTTGTCCCATATCGAGATAACATTTTCAGAGGCTCATATCTTTGCAATAATTGTATTTGGATTATTCCACGTATGTGTTCGACCATCTTGTCTTTCCGAAGCTGTCATGTAAACACCAGTTTTTAACCAGCACCCTCTCCAGGGAGAGGGTGCTGCTCAGACCCTGACGACAGCAGCGGGGCGCGGCGATTTCCGCACTTCGACAGGCTGCAGGCCATGAAAAGTATGAATACTAATTATCACAAAATCACTACATGCGATACTTCTTTCTTCAAAAATCAATATTTATGGATTTTAAAAGGTGCTGAACAAGCTGGCAAAATTTCATGTCAATCCGAGTATCAAGCACAGCGAGTCTTGCGTGTAAGCGCTGCTGAGAAGTGACAACGCTGTTCTCCATAAGTTCTGTACTGCAATCAAATGCTTGGACGCTCTATAGTATGTATGTACTTGGTACGACAGCCCGTGAACGGGCTCAGGCCTACCGGCGACGTCCCTAATTCGCGGCCATGGGTTAAGGGGGTACATGTGGTTAGCATGTTGACATCCCCATGCCGTCTTCTCAACCTGAGAAGTGAATTTTCTCATCATCACACAGCAACATACACTGGGACATTGCAAGGAAAACGCACACTATAGTCTTGCCTCCACCGGGAATCGAACCCGAGGCCGCGTAGTATAAGGCGACCACGATGATCAAGAGTTAACAGTAAGGCAATATCTCCAGATAATTCATCAAATTATAGAAGGGTAGTTTTTTTATTATTTGCAGTTTCTAGACTTCTCATTGTGAATTTACAGCAAAAAAAAACGACGTAGTTAACCAGAGAAAAATAGAACAAAAATATATACACGCATTATTAGTACAGCATTATTTTGACAGCAATGCACATCTGCAGTCGTGTGTGAAAGGGCTGAGAAACTGACTACAGTGATTTGTGAGGCTGTACATCGATGCTATGGGATTTCAACCAGTAGAGAAGTTCAATTGTGATGAATCATTAAAAAAATATTTCATTATACCCGTTGATATTCATGTTTATTCCTGTGCTTGTCGGAGCAAGACCATAAGTTGCTGTTGTTATCCATCTCCCTTTGCCACCTCGCTCAGTCTCCTCTCTCCCGGTATCAGTCTCGGCTCTGCGAAGGTAACCTTCCTCCAACGCGAGAGTTGCAAAGGTTGCTGCAGGAAATATTGTCCGTTTTATTTAAAATCAAACATTTTAATCTTATAATCAAATTACTATCAAAATAGTAACCAATAATACATCGTTCTATTCCTATTATTATAAAATCACAAATATTATGAAATTTATCGAAAACTCAGAATATTTCAAACAATAACTACAGCATATTAATTGAACCAATGACTCCACATTGTGAGCGAAAACTGCATTTCGATATCGTGAACCGTTTATAAGTTATGAGGGTGGCCCATTCTTAGTGGGACATCCTGCTTACTTTCAGCTCTTTCATTTATAATCTTCATCTACTTTTATTGAATTCTTTCTTTCTTTGGTCGCAAATTGGCCTGCCTAGGACCACGCGAACGCGCCACTTGTATCCACTGTGGCCCAGTTGCATTCTCCCGGGGGCAAGTGCACGTGAGCATTTTGTGGGGATCAGCACTTTTATGCCGAATCCGTTGTTACACCCTAGGGTTCTTAGCCATGGGGGGATGAACACACCACAACCATGCCCGAGGCGAGACTCCAACACGCGATCCTTCGATCTGACATCACCATGGCAATAATGTCTTAGCAATCTCGACTATCCGGATCGGCGGCCTTATTAATTTTTAATTTCCAATTTTGACGTAAAATTACCAGGTAAGTCAACAATAAAATTGTAATTATTTCCATTCGCGAAGTAATAAAAAAAGACTCGGCATATTTGCCCCTTGTAACATTTAATATTCGACGAATGTAAATCCTACATACTGTCCTTCTTATCTTTTAAAATTGAAATAAACAGTAATAAAACAATTTTAACAATAAAAAATTCTAGGAACCAGTAAAATTCAATAATAAATTGTATCAATTGCGATGTACCTGATCATTGCAGATGGGGACGACGTCCCCTTTACGAAAAGAACACATGTCGCTTCCAAATGTCGTGGGTTATTGAAAAACATACAGAACTTGAGACCTGTTTGCATTTGATGGCAACTAGTAGTGCTCATTTATTTGGCACGGAAAGGGTTTGCCACAGGACCCTGTTTAGATACTTTAGCCACTAGACGTTAGCCCATGCTGTTGTATATAACAACACAGAAACCAGAACACTGCTTATTCTGCCAAGGGAACCCATGTGGTCCCGAAGGATTCATTAACATGCAGTCCAAGCATATGATATGACATGCGTGCCATCGATTTTCCAACCTTCGTTTGGAACATTCATCGGTTTCGGCCGGCGAATGATCCGCGAAAGTGGAAGCAACAGGTTGGCAAGACGACAATTTCGCCACTGCAGGCGGCGAATCATTGCCAACCTCACCGCTCCCCCCCCCCAAGGCAACGCTACACTAACTATACTCGGCGCAGCGCGGAGTATTTGAATCAGACGACTGAAAGTTTTCTGAACACAAAAATGTTTTATGATAACGAACTAAAATTCCTCCAGTAACGAAAAGTCTACATGATTTTCGATAAAATTAAGACTTTTTTAAATAACTGCAATATTAATACTGCGATGTAATATTTCTCCAAATGTCAAATTACATAGTAATAGTTCAAACTGACTTCGTAGATAATTTCCAAATGCGCAGTATTTTGAAGTTTTAAAAGAACGTGGACACATATACTTAAAACGCGAAATGGAAGATTTTTTCCGCTGGGTCGTCCTTGTTCAAGAGGCAGGGTGCAAAAGGCTACTGCGTGGCCGCTGTTGAGTACCAGAACAGCAACACTAAGAAGAGAATTAGGTGTTACGCTGGCAACTAGTATACTCCAGCGGTTCCATCTGAGTCGCGGGCAGTCATGCGCCAGAGGCTGGCGAGGCGGATGACACACGTGGACAGTCAGTCCAAATACGAAAAGAGATGCAGCCACACAAGGAGGATTAGGGCGGCAAGTCGTATAGACGTCCCACGCAGAGAAACCGAGTGAGGTGGCTCAGGGCATCAACTGATGACACTGCAGTGGTAAGCGTAGTGTTCGAGTTCCGGCGGTGACTAGATTTTCAATATCAGCTACATAACTATGTCGAATTCGGCCGCTGTCTGGAAGAGAATTCTAGCGATTGGCTGCTCTGATCGGCAGTTTTCTGTTGTTTCTTCGATCAACGCCAGACGAATGCCAGAGAGGTATCCTAATAGACAGGTCACAGATGGCGCGTAATCTTTCCATCCTCTTCTTTGTTCTTTCTTTAACTCTTACTTAACACACCCGTTACATGCACTACACTACCCCACATTTCGGAAGACCGGGAGCTTAGAGCGTGCACTAGTACCGTCAATTAATGCTAGAAAGGCAAATGTGGAAATCTGTAACAGCGAGTCGTTACGAAATGTTGTAAGATGATGTTCTGAAGACGTAGTTCCCCGACGGCGACATTGAGGCGGGCGCCAGATGGCCGCACCGCGCGTGTTGTCCACGAGGAGACCTCGCCCCCTCCACCCGCACCACCGCGCTTCCTTCCACCCATCCATTCGCTCCTTCGCGACGTTCTTTTGCCGTTGTCTTTGCTTCTCCCGGGCGCCCATGGCACACCGCTCTAGCTCTTGCGGTTTCACCTCGGTTCCCACCGGCCCTCCTCGGGAAAGGTGGCTCAGCGCATCAACTGCAGTGCCTCTGACCGAGAGGTCCTTGGTTCCAGTCCCGACGGCGGCAGGGTTTTCGGCACTAGCTTGTCAGCTTGGTCGAGTTCAGTTGTTGTCTGGAGGAGAATTCTAGCGTCCGGCTGCTCTCATCGGTAATTTTCAGTGGTTTCTCCGATCAACACCTGGCCAATGCCGGAGCAGTACCCTGACAAATTGGTGAAATATTTCCTTCCTCGTCCTATCCTCACCCCTTACACACACACACACACACACACACACACACACACACACACACTAACATGCACTACACTACCACATATGCCGGGAGAGCGGCCGGGGGGGCTTAGAGCTTATACCGACTGGGGTGATGCCCCGCTGGTGGGAGATACCTGTTTGGAGAAACCGCCGCTAGTCGACGGTAGCTCGGCGCCGGATCTCGCCATCCAGCGGAAGAAAATCACCGCTGTCGCCCGATGAAAAGATCATGCGAATTCGCGATCGCCATTCATGATGCCATTTCATTTACCAATACGACCACCATTACAGCTTCATACGAGTATTAGTCAAATTCTCTAGAATCCGTTTACTTGAAATAATTCTACAAGAGCAAGTTTTCCCAACCAGGTATCTCCCACTAGCGGGGACGAGTTCGACGTTTCCGACTGGTCTCCCGACATGTATGGTAGTGTGGTGTATGTAAGGGGGTGAGGGAAAGTCAATAAAGAGGAAGGAAAGATCACGCGCGGTGCGATGCCGTTTCTTAGGATCCTGCACCGGCATTCGCCTGGTGTAGACCGGAGAGGCACAGAGCAGCCGGCAGTTAGGATTCTCCTCCAGACAGCAGCTGAATTCGTCCCACCTATCTAGCTAGTGTTAAAAATCCTGCTGTCTTCGGGAGCGGAACTCTAGGCCCTTCCGGTCATAGGCACTGCAGTAACACCAATTGAGACCCCGAGCTACCTCAGCCGGTATGAGTGTGCTTCTGACTTCTGAGCTGGCATAACCAGCACATGGCAGTCGTCGCCGCCCTTCCGTCGTGAATGACGCGCCTTGGCCCGCGCCGCCGCATCCGCAGTCGTGCTCGTCAAGGGACGTCGCGCCGTCCCCGCCCGCGTCGCTGCCATGAGCGCGCCGCGACGAACGCGCCGCGTCGGCCCCGCGTCACGTCGGCGTTAACCCCGTGCGGCCTCGCTTTATGCCGCGCCGCGCCTCGCCAGCCACGCCACGCCACGCCACGCCACGACAAAAGGTGGTGCGGATGCGGTGCGCCAAGGGGCGACGGCGCGGCGGTCGTGGACTCCTCACGGACCGGCAGTCGCAGACACACTGCTTTTTTTAAAACCAGTTTTACTTTCCCGTATACGTGCGTATATTTGGAGTAATATAGGTATTATAGGGAAAGTTATGTAATGCTGCGCGAAAAAACGGCGGATTTTTGTCAGAAAAAATCCATTGCCCTGATAACGAAAAAGGGGGTAAAACCTGTTGCTAAATTAAGAAAAAAGTCCCCTAACACGTGGTGCAGCCAAAATCTTCATTTTATGGGTCCTTTATACCGAAAAACAAATAGGAAGCAAAACGTCTGTCCATTTGTCTGTCTGTCCGTCCGTCCGGTGTATGTGAACAACATTAGCGCCAAAACAATGCGTACGATTTTTTTAAATGGCATAACATTTTTGGATTAAATTTGACCGTAGCATAAATAACGTTTAAGAGAATGATGGAGGTCTCGTGCTCATTTAAATGACTAATTTTTCGAAAATATAAAGAAAAATAAAATTTTTTCGTCGTCTTGCTACAACTATAATTGTGAAGATACATTCTTTCTTAATGAAATTTGTTCATCAAAAATGGATCTTCAAGTACGCTCATATTTAATTTTTCGAAAATATGAGTATTTTTTTATTAATTTGGTATCAAACTTAGTCGCCCGCTCCGAATAACCTGCGCTTCGTGACCGTAATATGAGAAGTTATTCTAGGGAGTTGAATGCCAGGAATTAGTATATTATTTCATATTTCTTTGTTCGTTGCTCACACACTGCTTTGGACTTGCACTGTAGTTCCTTTTGGAAAGTAAAGGCGAAATGCGTTCATTAGTGTATGAAATTGGAGGACTGTAGGGTTTCTGTTACGAATCTAATGAAAGTGCATTGTTATCGCAACAGCGTATGCACACGTGAATCGCGATCGTTTGAAAGCCAATAAATTCAGCTGCAGCTGTTTTGCAACTCGCCATACGTCGCTGTCCGTTGACCTCTCTTAAGGTAATTTAAATAAGAACACTTTAAATGAAACACAAATCAAATACATTATTTGTGAATTCATGTAACCAGAATCAAACAACAAATATTACCTCCTTCGCTTCCGCGGATATCTTGTTCCTTCCCATAGAACCACCGATTAACATTTTGAAGTACCTTCACCAAGGTGCCAAACTTCCAATATCTTGTAGTCGCTATCTTGTAGTCGTCTAGGTTTTAAAATTAGAATATCACATTAATATTCCCGGCCTACATTCAGGCGTCCGTTCATTACCATGCTTTCTCTAGTCTCCTTCCTAGTAAACTTGCGACCATGTGTAACCGACGCTAGGTTCCTTAATTGTCTCTTTTCACGACTTCACACAACTGGAACAAAATTATATTTTCTCGGGGCAGCAGTTGCTCACGCACTGCTTGGAACACATGCTACAGTTCCTTTTGGAAGTAAAGGAGAAATTAGTACATAAATGTATGAAATTGGTGTACGGTAGGGTTCATCACGCGGAACAAAATATAAAATTTGTGTAATTTTTGGCATTCATTCAAATAAATTGTGCTCGGTGATGAAATGAAAAATATTTAATCTTTGGTTTTCTGCTGGCACTAGTTAATTCAGCCTTATCTATTAAAAAAAGAGTAAAAATTAGCATATCCTTTGCTTTAATGCATGCTATCGAGAATAGGATTACTACAATTCTTCTGAAGTTCTGAGCATCTAATTTAATTTTAATTAACTTCTTGTTTTTGTACTCACGCAAACAATCAGATTAACTCTTATTTTCACGAAAGCCATGAGCAGTTTTCATATCTACGATTATATCCGTATATTGTTTCTTTTGTATTAAAACGTGATTGTTTGTTTTTAGCAATTGCTTTTCCGTCATAGCACATGCGGCAAAAATATATTTATTTCCTCTGACCATTGAATCCTACGTAGGTTGATTAAATTTCTTTCACAGACATGTATTTTGTGAATTCTTGACACCAAAAAATTGTTTGACGATGAAACATCTCTGTCCGTACGTTCGTCAGTCTGTAGTTATCACTAGCGCTTACATTGTTCAGACGATTTCCTCTAAAATTGATATTCTCAAATCGATCTGAACGAACTCGCGGCTCTGCAAGTTTTAAACTGATATTTTTGTAAATGTGGGTACTTTACATAAAGCTTTAAACACATTTTCGTCCTTGATACCAGAAAAGTGATTGACGCCAAAACGTCCGACTCTCCGTGTGAGTGGGCAACGCTACCGCCTGAACTGTTCAGACGATTTTCTCCAAAACTCATATTCCTCGAAGGATTTAATGGTATTCAACGCCCTGGGAGTTTGAAACTGACATTTTGATTTTGAGAGATACTTTACATGAAGTTTCTACTTTTTTTTTTCAAATTTTTCTAAAAAATTGCTTCAAATTTCTTGATTAAACTTTGTCCTCGAGAGCGTAAAGGACACTTAAAAGAAAGGTCCAGGTCTAATTTTTGATGAAATTAGTGTATGACGAAATTCGTGCTAGTCCCACTTTCGGCGAACACTCTGTATGTTCAACAATTGCAAGAAAATAACTTTGCAAAAGTACAATATGGAAGATAGTGATTTTTTAGTAAATGAAATTTGTTCTAAAATACCAAATACTCAATTAAGGCTAGTTACACTTTTTAGAAAACATAAAAATGATTATTTTTGTTTAATGTCTGCTTTAATTTAAGGAAACTTGTTTAAAAACTACTCCAAAATTTCTCGTTAAATTAGTTCCGCGTATAGAGTAAAGTCATCTTAATAATTTTAGTTGCTTTTTCTTAATTTTCGACAATTGCAGAAATTAGAGTGACTGTTTGTGCTTTTGTAGCACCACTAATTGCAAATAGAATCATCATTTTCGTTGATGAATGTTCTTGGCAAAGTGTCTATCAAAAAATTTCCTGTATAAATATTTTCAGAGAATTATTGCTGTGGATTCTTTAAAAAATTCTGAGTACGCGCGTTTCGTATAGATGTAGAACTCATGAACAAACCTATTCATTAGATAATGTAGTCTACAGCAATTCGTTTTGAAGATAGCATATTTCTTCGTGTCACGAAGATCAACGATCACGTAATTATTGCCGCCTACGTAATCTCATAACTACTAGTCAAAAGAATATCTGTTAGGTGACTATTAAGAACCTTTCGGAGGACTTAACTCTTGTGGTTGAGCATAGATTGTTTCACGCCCTGAAGAATCCTTAAAAGCGTAGACATTCATGAATATGGTGAAATAAACTCAGGGTTTCATGTTCCCTCATTCGTGTCATCACAAGTTATGATAGCTTCACATTGATTAATGGCAACACTTGATTAACCTATTGGGAATAAGGGAAATTTCCTAATTCAGTTTCAAACTTTCAATTCGTTTTCAAATTCAATTCACAATTTGAATCTTGAAATATTTCGATTCTGTTCCCTGCTGAGTCCTTGAGATTCTCTGAGAGCGGAGCGCCGGGGAAAAGGCGACGGCGGTGGAGCCATTTCTAAAGACGTTGACACAATACGGGCTTTTGAATAATCGACGAAAAACGGTCGGCCACCTCCACGTCGCGCCACGCCCTCCGCCGCCGCCTTTGCCCACACCCCTTCCACCACGTTTGCCGCTGCCGCCGCGCCCACTGCCTTCATCAGTGTTGCCAGGTGGTCTTAAGCGTTCCCCACTAGATAGCGCTACGAAAGTCACCAAAACCAAACCCACTAATCATTAAAAATGTAAATTTAAAATGGATCAAAAAAGATCAACCAGTAAGATATTTAGGAGTACTTCTTGACCAAAAACTAACGTGGAAGTATCACATTAAAGAAATAGCCAATAAAACATACGTGAAAATTGCAAAACTATATCCACTTATAAATAACCACTCAAGAATAAACATAGAAAATGGGATAACTATATTCAAATCCATTATCAGACCATCGCTTACTTACGCCTGCCCAGTCTGGGGTGGAGCCGCAAAAAGTAATTTGGAGAAAATTCAGGTAGTTCAAAACAAATTTTTAAGACGCATAATTAAAGCACCATGGTACGTGTCAAATAGACAAATTAGAAACGAGTTGAACATAGAAAATATAACTACTTACATTAGTAAACTATCAGCAAAATTTTTTGAAGCATTACCAGAAGCAGAATGCGTTAAAAACTTCAATCTAGGACGATCAGCAGAAGACATAAAAATTATTTCAAGGTTCCCCAAGGACAAACTACGCCCTCCATAAACATTCAAATAAGAAAGCAAATTGAATAAAAAATGATAAACTTACAGACATTACATTCAATGATAGAATACTACAAATTCAAAATGAAGTTTAAAAAAAATAATAAAATTTCAAACACAAAATCGTAACAAAGTGAGAGAGAGCTTCAAATAAATGAACTCCCCGCCTGCCTATGCCCTAAGCCTGTTCTAGTGTTAAATAATTAAAAGCTCTGTAAAATCAATGGATTGAACAGACAGAAAATAAAGCTGTAAAAAAAACAAATTCAAATAATGAATCATATTTAAAATATATGGGAAGGTTTGTAAATTAAAGAAATACAAAAAATAGTATTCATTATATATGATTTTATTTATATTTTACATCAAACACCTAAATTTTTATTATATAAAATATGAATTACGACTACCTACAGAACGATACAGGTATACAATTATAGGGGTGCTATTGAGTAAAAGATAGTGTAAGAGTTACGAAGCGGAAGAGATAGGAGATGTCTTTGAATTACTCATTCTAATGACTAAAACAGAGATAATGATTTTGATTTGAATGAACCGAGCTTATTCAGCTTCGTTTAAGTTCTTCTATTTGTTTTTTAAAAAAAATGTTTCAAAAGTACAATGAAAATAAAATCCCCATTAAAAATCCCTAAAATATTTTCTCCTCCAGAACTCCACTAAAGGCAAAAAAGAAAATTGAGTGATAAAATCCACAACTTGGCAACACTGGCTTTCATCTCCGTGTCTTTGCACTTCATTACTTGTGCTGGAACAAGCTCCGAATTTTTGAAAACAAATTTATGGCGATTGTAGCAAATGCCATCTTGTTTCTCAAAACTATCGTCATGATCTTTCCTTGTTACCCACAGCTGCTCACAACACAAAATTACAAGTAAATTTTGTTTCAATTTTCCCTACATATCTGATACAAGTTCTACAAACCTGATCTTCATATTCTTCCCCTCCCCTTCCTGATATATACATCCGTTTCCCGATCTACATATTTCTTTATCGCGGTGCAGGTATTATTATTATTATAATCTCAGGAATGCATTTCTCGTATTTGATCTCTCCAACCATTAGACGTACCCATTTTACTACACATTTTATACGCATAAGAATCATTCTTATGTGTAGTAAATTCTTCTAACACACTGTATTGTCATAATCCACAGAGATGAGGGCCCTTGATATCCAAAAATTGATTTACCGCAAAACGTCAGATTGTAGCTTCATCTGTCTCTTTTTTCTTCTGTCTGAGTCTGTTACTGTTACTGTCTGTATCTGTCCGTCCGTCTATAGTCAAAGCTAGGGCTTAACTGATATTCTCCAAAATTGATATCCCTTGGCGCACCTGTCCGAACACGATTGATTTTTTATTCATTAGCATTTTCGGGAGCGTCAATTGCTGTGGTGATTAGCCCGGTAAATTCCCTTGTTGTATGGTGAGATCGACGCCGACAGGCTTGTGAGTGTTTCCCTATCCAGGTCTCTCTCACCAGTGGGGCACCACCTCTGCTGGGACATGCTTTCAGCTATAGATTGGCCTCCCGACGTGTCTGGTGGTGTAGTGCATGTAAGTGTAAGTGCTTGTACTAAGGGGAGAGGATAAGACAAGGAATAGGAAGCAAAGATCGCGCACGGTCCGTGGCCAGAGGCCCGTTTTTTAGATACTCCTCCGGCACTCGCTGCCCTCATTCCCTCTTGCCGCGCCCTGCGAGCTTTGCCTTGGCAGCCCAGCACACTCCATATCCCCCCCTCCAACCGCGCCCAGACCTGCCTCATCGACGCCACACCTGCTCCGCCTAGTGTTGGGTAATTTTACCAAAATATCGATACATCGATGTTTCGATACATCGCTAAAGGGTTTTCGATGTCGACGAAAATATCGACAATAAAACATCGATGTTTAAATATAGACTAACAAGCACGTTATTTTCCTATACGTTTTTAATATAGTGAAACTCTTGCTAGTTTGGGAAGTAATGGTTGGTCACATGTCACATGTTCCTGTGGGACTTCCCTTATTTCAGTGGAGTCTGATTCTGGTTCAGGACTTATCAAAACGTGTGAGGGCCATTTCTAACACTACTGTCGATTCAGACAATGCCACGCTTAGCGATAACATACACTCGTAACACGAGAAACTCCCAAACTTCCTCAGATTGTACAGTTGAAATCTGTAGCGTGATAAAGAAGGGGACACAAAACTTCGATATTGCTGTGGATTGCTCTACGCCGTCTGTTTTTATAAAAAATAAAAAAATAAAAAACATAGATTTTTTTGCCATATCTAGCCCCACCGGACCGCATACCGCCCAGTTCCCCCCCACCCCGGCCCCGTTCTACCACAACCCGTTTCGTCCGCCCAACCCCACCCCATCACAGCCCTCACCATCGCGTTCTTCGTGGCCCTACATCTTGTTGCGAAATGCGTCTTATGAAATCCCACCCTGTCCCATTCCGCCCCACCCACACCATGCCACACACCGCGTCCCGCCGGTCCTCACCCCGCCCCGCTCTTACCCCCTTGTCCATACCCTTCCGCCCCGCCCCGCTTTACTACAACCCTCTCCACCACATCCGCCGCCGTCCTACATTTCGCCTTGTACGAAAACCCGCCCTGCTTTATCCTCTCACCTTCATCCCCATTGCGACCCGTCCTACCTCCGCGATCCACCCCACCTTCCCCCCCAACCCAGCCCTGGCCACGTAGCTGCACGCCTTGCCAGGGCTGGCACACTCCTCATTTGCGAACATGTAAGAGCAAATGGTATTCGGTTCATTGAACAGAAATGGGCTGTACTGTAATAGTCAGACCTTCCACCTTTGGGAACCAGGTTCCAATCTCGGATAAACAATGTGTAATTTGTGGTCAACAATGTGGGTCCACCCGTTTCCTCTGACTCTTATTCCATCATTACAGTGTCATCATTAAAACAATATCTTTTCCATCAACATTATCATCTCACATCCATGAAAACCACTCATCTCAGCTATGTCCGAAAAGCCATTATATTAAAAATGCTTTTTACATTGATAACCTCATTTACGGTATTTCTTGAACATTTAATTCCCTCCCCTGAAAAAAAAAGCTCTTACTATTATCTATTGGCAAGCGTCTCATTATACGAAGAGGTGTTGGAAATACGCTTTTAACAGGCCCACGATAACCTGACACCCCTACCTCGCAATATGAGGCGTGGAGTGTAAGTCGCTAGGGTAATCTGGCAGCCGAGCGTGGATGACGTGGGGTTAATTATGTTTACTCTGGTAGATTCACAAGACATGCAATAGAGCTGGGATAATTATTTTACGTGCTGATGTGCTTGTTCACAGAATGGGCATTGAAGGATTGACTGAAACGGAAAACCGTGCAAACACTTAACGCTGTCATGTGCACATCATACATCAATATGTCATTTACATGACGCAAGTATTTAGGTTTTTGCTTGCCTGTCGTCGAAACGGCCGACAGTCACCGGAAAAAAATACGTGACGTCATCCATGTTGTATTTGATCGTGACATCAAGAATGAAATCGTCAACCTTCTCCCGTCTCTTCACTACGCCATCTTAGTTACAATATCCAGAATTGAGTAGCTGGGTATCGTATAATACACGTGAAAAGTGATAATAACTGGATATTGATAGGAAACAATTGTCAGTTTTCTTACTTTTTGTTATTCGAGTAAATAAACACGCTACTAGATTAATATTCAAAAATAAACCCAAAGAAACAAATCATCTAAACTACAAATTAAGCCCCTGACCCTTCAACCTACTTTAAAATATTGTAATAAAAGTTAAAATAGTATTCGTAATACTGTTCTATTATATCTTTCTAACGCAACAAGAGAACGAAAAGATACTCTTAACGACCAGTGGCCGTTAAGAACACTTCGCCATCCGAACAATCAAAACAAAAGAGTTGTAGCTAAAGATGGAGGATGAGTACTCTTCTGCAGGAGAAGGCATTTCTTATTTATGGGACTTTTTCTTATACATACAATGGCAGTATTACGAAATGTATGACGTTTTACAGTTATTACATCACGACTGAGATAACAAACGACGGACTTGGTTAAAAAACCTTGGGTGTCGCCTCGGTTTACAAACTTCAAACGCCCTCTACGAGTACATCGACCAAATGACATTTATAACTATAGAGAGGAGATTATAATTTAGGTTCAGGATTGCTCTTAAATAATTACATTGATGGCTCCGTGCTATATCACTACGTACTCGCGTATAATTATTATTAATAAATAATTTTTATCAAATCTTCTTTTAAATCTCAAAGTTTTCATAAATTAAAATTGTAGTTCTTGAATTTAACACAATACTGCGATATTATTTAAAATGATACAAAAATGTATAACTTACTTATACATTTCATCTTCTCATATAAATACCGTGTTTAAAATACCTCTATTTTTCACATGATTGCTTTGGAGGCAAACTTTGTAATTTGGGATTGAAATTAGTAGTAGTTGAAATTTGTGCCAGAATTCATTTATGACGTACTTGTGTAGCACAGAGAATAGTCTGAACCTCCGCTCTTTAATTTTCACGAGGTCTATTACAGCTCAAAATTTTTAATTTACGATTAAAATAACCGCATACTTAACTCGTAATCATGGAATAAAAACTCGATTCGAACAATTGAGTGTGGTAATTTTAGCGCACTCCTCCTTTTCCGCCTTACTCTCTGTGCTCTCTGTGGCTGCGGAGATTGGTGGTGGGTTGGTGGGGGGAGCGGTTGCTTGGAGGGAGGGGCGGGCGCGTGGGCGAGAGCGCGGGCGTGGGGCGCCTGGTTAGAGAGAGGCAGCCAGATCGCCCCGCTGATCTGCAATAAATTAAGCACGCGCCGTCGATTTATCAAGTGTTGCACGCCGCGCCGCTCGGAGAATTTTATATTCACGATTTTCTTCAATTACCAACTCTAGAAATACGGCAAACGATTTCCTGACCGAAACGACGTAAGCTGCGCTTCATTTGTGGGAATGATGCTTTCTTCTCGCTGCCTTGCGCACGATTGATATCTTTTATAAAACACGTGATCTTGTCTTGAGATCACTTTATCCGTCTGGTGATAGTTTGCGGAGAAACATGAAGTACATAAAATATTGGTTAGATTGTTTCATTTCATTTCTCTTCATTCCATTTTTCTTCGGCAGTACCCATCTAAATGGGGTGAATTTAATGAAATTGCGAGTTCTTTGAGAGTTTCTAAAATGGAGGTAGAAATAAAAATACCAATAATGGAATTATTTCGTATTAATATCTTCAGTGTTTGTAGGACATCCTGCATTAAGAGTTGGCAAGACTATTTACTGCAGCAAGTTCTCATTACAATGCTTTTCCTCAAAATGTTAATAGTTTTCGAGTAATTAACAATCAAATCCAGACATATTTCCAAAAATTTTAACAACAAAACTTTTTTTTTAAAAACGGCTCCAATTTTTTCAAATGAATGTAATGTAGATTAATTTTTTCTTTAAACATTTCTTAGGGATAGGTCACAATGCACTTAATCAAATTGCGTTTGCAGTATCCGAGAACAACTTAATTTTTAAAAGTTTTAAAAATTACCAACTTTTCACACAAAATTACGTGAAAACTCTTCATATTTTCGTAAAATGTACCTGATTCTACTTAAAGATCTGTCTTTAAAGAGTAGATTTCATTCAGGAAAAAAATCCCTAACTTCAGTTTTGTTATTGGAAGACGCCAAAAAAAATGAACTTTCAAAATTTTCGAAAAATTAGGAATTTTAACGAAAATGAGAACCTGCACCATTCGCTTCAGCATTCTATATGCAATCCGAAGAGAGTTTAATAAAAAACTCTTGAGTAATATTTCAGAAACTTTTGAAAATATTGTTTAGGCTTCATGTAAAGAATCTAAACAAATCAGAATGTCCGTTTCAAATTCCGTGGGTCTCGAGTTCATTTAAATCACTATTGAAATATCAGTTCTGGAGAAAATCGGCTGATTTGTTTAGGTTCTAGCAGGCGTTTTGCTGTCAATCGATTTGTAGTACCAAAGGCTCACAAAATACATATTCTGACTATACAACGTTTCAGGGGTAATTATTTACTGTATGTGGAACAAGATATATCCACTTCTTCGTTCCCAGCGCCCGGCAATAAGAGTTTTTCTGAGGAAAATTTGATGTTTTTGGCACACGATTACAATACTTTCTCTTCTTACGAAGTAAGAGTGAGAAAGTTAAATATGCGAGTAACTTCAGTCTGCGGATGAAGGATTACGGTTGTGCTTGCTTGCGATTCTTCCCCGGATCGAACCATTGTCCAAAAGTAAATTAGATCACAATTCTCAATAACTTACAATAATTGATATTTAATTTAGTCAGCTTGCAGTACAATTGTGAAGACTTAGTTGCAGATTTTAACTAGTTCATATTTTCCTCATTATATTAATTCAACTGCACACCCACATAATTTTGCTGTACATGTCAGGGGCGCGACATCTTATCTGAGTGAATGTGAACGAGTATTGACTCTTACTCGCTGTGGTCATTAGGGTTGTGAGTGTAGTACATGTTATAACCCGTCAGATGGTGATGTTCCCCCTCCGCTGGAAAGAGAGACCCAGCGCCGACCTGTACATCGACTTGTGAGGTTTTCCTCTCCACGTATCTCGTAGTGTGTGGGATAGACTCACACTCAGCAGAGTACTACCTCGCCCGGGACAAGCTTGAGTATGGGATCATTATGCATAAAAATTAAATTACACTATAATTTGTCATTCCTGACAGCTTTTTCGAAAATTATTTTAGGAGAAACGAAGTCATGAAAACAAACATTTTAGGAAAGCCACAAAGTTTGTGGGATAGAAAAAATTGTGTCCCCTTTTTTGAGTCCAGTTTATCAAATTCTTATGACTCACATTTGCACGGTGCGCGTTTCCCCTTTCAATGTCAGGAACGGTCCCTGTTGGTTCTCTGTTTCAAGATGATTTTTAGACGCATATCAACACCTGACGCAGATGCAGAATCAACCTCATATCGACACAAATATTTTGTAATTATTTTCAAAGTTCAAAGCGTAATGGGTTCCATGTAATATGCAAGAGCCCTCTTCGCATATGATCTGGATTTTACCACTATGAAACAATCTGTACTTTTGTGGCTACATTTGTGGTCAGTGGATGTGGTGAATTTGGTGTGTTGCATTGAGAATGATCAAACGTGCACTCTCATTTTGCGCCGTATTATACCTGTACTTCCAACAAAATATTTACTTTTTGCCTGAATTCATCTTTGAAAAGTTTACAGAATAATCTAAAATTTCAACGATCCCATATAGGAATATCGAAAACACTATTCATTGAATCTCCAAAATAGCTTAGAATTTTAGGAAACGACACACGTAGGATGTAGTTTCGAGCCTGGATTATGATTTTAGGCTGGCCAAGTGGAGTTCCTTTATAAACATTTATGTGTTTATTTGTCGAAACAGTCAAAAACAGTGTGCAATGTAGGGAGAAGTGTATTCCATGCACATTTTCGTTAATTATCGGAACCCTACTCTAGACACAAGTTGAATTCTGAATATAGATGGAAATGAATGTTTTTTAGCTAGAAATGATATGAGAATATTCACTTGTGAGATAAAAACTAGTATCTGCAAAGGCAAATCAGCTATAAATTTAGGTCATTATCCTTCATCGCGCCCTTCATGGAGGAATTGACTTACCGCGCGAGAACATGGAGAATGATATTTTGAAGAACTATACCCACTAAACTGTAGAAGGCGTGCACAGATACTGAAGTTACATTTATGTCCAGAAGCAAAACTCTCCCTGCCTCTTAAAGTGTTCAACTCATATTGTATTTTATCGTGTTAGAAATATCAGCATTTATGGAGTGGGGAGATGGAACAAATCCCTAGGCCTCCGTGTGCATGTGTAGGCCGACGAGCGTATGGGACATTACCTCACCGCCTTGCAACGCGTGCCCGGCCGCCGCGCCGCGCCGCGCCAGCCGCAGGTGACGAGTTTGTCGCCGCGGTGCGAGCCCGGACGGCGCGAGAGAGGTCGGCCGCCTGGCGGGCGGGCGAGGAACGCGGAGAAAAATCGCTTGTGACGAATTGCCCGGCTGGCACGCCCCGCCCGCCCGCCCGCCCGCCCGCCCGCCCGCCCGCCCGCCCGCCCGCCCGCCCGCCCGCCCGTCCGCCCGCCCGTCCGCCCGCCCGCGCCAAGCCGCGCCGCAACACGCCCCCCGCTCCGCTCAACTCCTTGCCTGTGCCTCTCGCACGCCCGCCCGCCCGCGCCACTCGCCCTCCCGCCCGTTCACGCCTCACGCCCGCTCACACCTCTCGCTCGCACACGTCTCTCGTCCACCCAACCGCCCGCCCACGCCTCTCACCCGCCCGCCTGTTCGCGCCTCTCGCCCGCGCCTCTTGCCAGCTCGTCCCTCTTGCCAGCTCGTGCCTTGCCCGCTTGCACCTCTTGCCCGCCCGCCCTCCTGCCCGCCCGCTCGCGCCACTCGCCTGCTCGCCCGCGCCTCTTGCCAGCTCGCCCCTCTTGTCAGTTCGCCCCTCTTGCCAGCTCGTCCCTCTTGCCGGCCTGCGCCTCTTGCCCACCCGCCCGCCTGCCCGCCCGCTCGCGCCAATCGCGCCTCTCGCCCCTCTCGCGCCTGTCGCTCTCTCGCCCGCGCCTCTCGCCCCCCCCATGCCTGTCGCCCGCCCGCCCTCGCTTCTCGGCCGCCAGCTCCGCATCTCGCTACGCCTCGCCCAGCCCCGCCCCCGCCCTTTCACACCGCTCCCCGGCCCCGGTTCTCTGTCCCGCGGCGCAGTGAAACCCACAGCCTTGAATCCATTGCGGCAGTGAATTATCCTTAGTTATATAAAATTTAATTCTATCTTGTATTTTTTCGAAAGATCAGATCCCTTTAAAATTTTAGACAGTGGTACATTTTAATTTATTTATTACATATCAGTTTAAAGTCTATATCCAACCCATTCTTCACAATTTTCAGCGACGTTTCGAGAGTTACTGCATCCCTTTCTTCAGGTCTATTGCGATTGTTTCACATTTGCCACAGGTATTAGATATTTCCAAGTTATTTCCAGAAAATATAATTTCCTTTGTATCTAAATCTTGTCATCGTATCGTCGATGGCATACATCTCATTTATTTTCTAAGTATTTTCACGTCAACCTTGAAAATATTTTCCAGAAATATTGCGAAACAACATTTTGGTATTTTTTAAAAGTTACGGTGATAGAGATACGGTGTCGCAGACCTTGTACATCACAATGATACATATTCAGACATTTCTAGTTAAACTTTAGTTCCCGTACAAGGGCATTGTTGTAGGTAATGATGTAACGTTGAATACTGGTTGGGTCTCGTCATCTGGTAGTGTCACCTCTCTCTCTCTCCCAACTAATGTGAGTTGAGAACTCGGAAGCCTTCTTGTACATTTTTTGACGCTCATCTCCCGGTAGGCAACGTTGGAAATCACTCATGGCAAAGGGGTTTTATGAGAAGCTCTGCTCCCTTGTAGTGCTTTTGCGGTGCAAAGAGGAGATGTTGGACTAGCGTAGCCTGCGTTGCTGGCCGTGGCGGGCGCTGCCGGGTCGCAGCTGCATTGACTATGACGGATCTTGCATTTCCATGACAACGGCTCTTCGCCAAACGGCGCGACCCAACCTGCCTCGCCCCTCTTCGCCCCTCCCCGTCCACCTCTTCCCGCCTCACACCCACCCCTCACCCGCCCCACGCCCGCCCCACGCCCGCCCCACGCCCGCCCACGCCCGCCCCACGCCCGCCCCACGCCCGCCCCACGCCCGCCCCACGCCCGCCCCACGCCCGCCCCACGCCCGCCCCACGCCCGCCCCACGCCCGCCCCACGCCCGCCCCACGCCCGCCCCACGCCCGCCCCACGCCCGCCCCACGCCCGCTTCCAACTTCAGCTACGGTCTCCCTCACGATAAGGAAAAACACTGCTTAGTATAGTGTGCGAGAAGTTCTGAGCGTATTGTTATTAGTATTATTATTTAACATAAAATACGGACCAAATCAATATTCGTGATAATCACCTTATAAATGTTTTTATTAACTATTTAAACAACATGTATGACGTTTTGGAGAATTTTGTCTTCTTCATACTGGAAAAAGCGTGGTAAACATTAAACATTCTTACAACGAGCCTATTAATACAATACTATTAATGACAATCTATACCTTACAAAATTTATGACAATATAAAAGTTGTTAGCGTGGACTCGTGTAGTGTGGTAATGTAATGGGTCATGCGCATTACACACTACGGTAACGCTATAACGCGGTAATGCAATAAACTTTCGCAGTAGGGACGTATAAATTTCAAATAGTAAACGAAATATAACTCCAGGATTTGCTGGCAAATAAACAGTTGGGCATCGTCATGCTATATGACCGTCAGAATCCAGGGATTTGGCAGACGATTGTGTGTAATTAAGATGCCTTCAACTTAAACTGTTCTATGAACAGACACAATTCTCACATATTATATGGCCAACAGGTTTATTGACAGACTTGAAATTGAAATGATAAAAAATTCGAAGACACAGTATTGATTTTTTATTTAAATAACATTATCAATTTAAAATTAAAAAAAATACGAGACTGCGTCCTGGAATTTCTTTCTTTCAATTTAAAGTCTGTCATTAAACCCGACGACCACATTCTTTTGTAATAATCTTCAAGAAGTGGGGAGACATAAGTGTAGTTTAAAAACAAGCATAGTACACGTTACTGAAGTGACGTAAACTTGGAGTATTACTACACCAGGCGGCTCATTATCCCACTCGTTTCAGTGTGGTGTGGAGTTGCTGCCTTTGGGGTCTTGAGTCTTTGTTGTAGGATATCGATGACAGTCGTGATATGGCGGTCAAGAGTGAACGTCATCGCAGAGAGTTTCTTCTTCCTGAATTGGGGGTGTTTAATATGAAAAACAAGCTGGCGTGTCGGCATGTGGTAAGATTATCATTAGAATTTTTGAGAAAGAACTTTCGAAAATAAAAATGCTCATTTCTTGTTATGGAAACAATGCTTGACCTTGTCCGTCTCCGAATATGTCATCTGCACACATCTTCTGGGAGTACTTCAAGGAAGATCTTCTTCAAAGACGACCTGTCGCCATTTTGGATTTACAAAACCAGACAAGAGCTGCATAAATGCTATTCTTGTTCCTGCCAATACGTTGCAAAGAGCTTCCAGCGCTTTTTAAAAGAATGGAGGTGCAGCATGGCGGTAATCTAAAAGTGATGATCTTCAAACATTCACAAGAAAATTGCACGCGTTTATCTTGTATTTCACGAGAAGAAAAATACGTGAATAACTGTTGTTCACTTACACCAGAGGTTTAAAAACACGCTGAGACCGTTGGTATGTCTCAAAACCCCTGGAAACCGCCGGGAAACGCCAGGATCTCCGGGAAAATATCAGAATATACAACATGTCCAAAAAAATGCATGTTCACACACCTTACGAAATTTTAAAGTGAAATGGAGGAAAGCGATCCGCCTTGTAATCTTACAAAACCAATCGCGCCAAACTCGGTATCACATTGACTAAGTGTTTGAACCTGTAATGATCTTCCAACTCTCTTTAATGAGAACCAGGATGCCTAGAATGCTCCGCATGTCTATGGTCTGCAGAAGGCGTTGGTCTGTAGTGTCTATTGCCTTTATTTGAATAAAAGACGTCATTACCAACATCTTCATTTATTATATTACTCGTAGAAGCTTTCAACGACTTAGCCATTATAAACAAATACGCTGACTTGAAGCAGAAATTCAAAAAAATATTTCTGACTTTCAGGGAGCAGATCTGATGACGACTAAATCCATAACCAATTGCTAATATAATCAATAAAAATGTTGATAATAAGAGCACGTTTTATTATTATATTTTATATTTACGTTACAAACAATTCCTCATCATAGAACTAGTGCCCATTATTCACAGTGAGATATGGAAAAGTGATGATAGTGAAAACATGACAGAGACGCTACAATTCATATTAGAATTATTCATCAATGAACAAACCTTTTAAAAAAGAGAAAATGAAATTGTTGAAAAGTAAAATATCTTTTAAACAAACTTTTTGAAAAAAGTGAACATTTACCACAAACAACCATTTACTCTTCCACTGTGTACTTTTACCCCCCCCCCACATACATAGCTGACCGAAACATCTGAATGCACCTGCATTCTTCTATGACACAATCTACCACTATTTTGCGTACATACGTTTTGTTAATATTTTGGAATAGAATAATATATTATTATTAGAATATAATATTATACATTGTGATTTACCAGAAAGGGAGCCATTAACTGATGTTGTAACGAGGAAATGTATTTCAGAAGTAGAGTATAGCTGAGACAAGAGACGATAGCGGCAGTCGCTATGGGAGCAGAGTAAACAGTCGTCATTAGGCTCCATTTTGGTAACGAAAAAAGATACACATGGAAATCAATAATCGAAGTGGAAGAACATTCTTTTGTTGGAAACAATAGAGGGATATAATAGTTTTATTGAAGCGTGAAGATGACGGGGGAGTCACTCTTGCTCACGACCGGCACGTGCGGCAGCGAGCAGGTCACGTATTTAGCTGTGGTTGGGATTAATCTATTTATTTATTTACGTCAAAAACAGTTAAAAACTGTGTGTGACGAGCTATGGGGAGAAGTTAATTTTGTACGGAGATTTATTAAGTGAAGAAAGAAGTCATCGCGGATCAGCTGAGATTTTACGAAGCGCCGTAGAAGGGGAACTGAAGACTGCGCGCGAAGAATTATATGGTGCACCACAGGTCTTTGTTAATTTGAACTATTAGAATATTAGAAATGCAAAACCGGTCATGAACAAAAAGAATTCGAAGCTAGTATAATAGCTATTGTGTTCAAAGTTAGCGTTAACTGGAAAGTTGAGCAATTTGTTTTTATAATAAATCACAGTTGATATTTTTGAAAGAAAGCTGATTATTATTTTACAATACATGCAATCCAGAATTAGGCATTCTTTTAACAGAATTTTCAGATTCCTTGCCACTCCGTACGGATAGCAGATTGAATAAGTGATTGTAGAACGGGGAAGCAATAATTATTAATTAGAACCCGTCCGACTGAGCAAGTAGGGCATAGTGAAGGCTGATCAAATTAATTTGCAGACAAGAACGAATAATATCATTCGTTATTATTTCCTAGCGCCAAAATTACCATAAATAGATAATAAAAAATATTAGGAATTAGTTACGAGTCATTAGCAGAGATTGATTGAATAGATAGTATGTTTCAACATATTAATTATTATTAATAGAATATAATATTATACATATCGGTTCTTATATCAGAATAATCAAATTATCATTAAGAAAAGAAAACTAGCAGCCAACATTATCATATCGTGCTGTCAATACTCCGAACTTATTATCAACAATTGAATTCTGATATTCAGAGTGCTGTGCATTCACCACCCTTACTACTGTTATTTTTCTTGCCCAGACGTGCCACTAACTACACGCTGAGGAAAATCCAAAGAAGTTAAAGGCCTTCTGGTAAGATACATTATAGGCCGTCGTAAGGGGAACATAAACAGCCAGCGCTGACGCTGGTACGAAATCGCTCACTACGCGCTCGCCCATTTGCAGCGGCGGAGCGAATTCGTCTCATAAAAGGCGTCGTCCCACGGCTGCTGACTCCTGCGCCAACGCAACGCAACGCCGAGACGAGACGAGAAGAGACGAGACGAAACGAGGCAAGACGAGACGCGGCGCGACGCGGTTACAGCCATCAGGAAAGATGGCTCAGTGCATCAACTGATGTTACTGCAGCGCTTCTGACCGGGAGGTCCTAGGTTCGAGTCCCGACGGCAGCAGGATTTTCGATACTGGCTTGTCAACTCGATCAGTCAGTCGCTGTCTGGAGGAGAATTCCAGCGGCTGCCTGCTCTGATCGGTAGGTTTCCGTGGTTTCTCCGATCAACACCAGGCAAATGCCGGAGCAGTACCCTGACGAACGGATCACGGACCGCGCGCGATCTTTTCTTCCTGTTCCTTGTCCTATCCTCACCCCTTCCTCACACACTTACACTAACATGCACTACGCTACCACACATGCCTGGATACCGGTCGGGGACTTAGAGCTTGTCCCAGTTGGGGTGGTGCCCCGTTGGTGAGAGACTCCTGGTTGGGGAAAACCCGGCTAGTCGACGATACGTTGGCGCCGGATCTCGCCATCCAGCAGGGAAGATCACCGCCACTTCTCGATGAAAAAAATACAATACACGTATGAAACTAATGACCTCAGTGATTGATAGCCACCGCACTTCTCGTAGTTGCTCAGGCGCGCAGCGGGATTCGAGGCTTTCGTCACAACAGAACAGCGCCATATTTTCTCGGAAATGGGTACCCTTCGCAAATAGGGACCCTCGCTTCTTAGATGAAAACTTGAGAATAATTGAGTATGTATTTGGTATATACTACGTATGTTATCCGATGCAATGTTCAAAAACTTCTAAAGCCCTGTATTTTTCCTTGTAAGTAGATCCTACGAATAATTACAGACGGAATATCTGTCCATTTCTAACATTGTTTGAAAAAGAAAAGAAAATTATTGACAAAATATTTCGTTTCATTTCAGATTCTTGTGTATTAGCCACCTCCATTCTTTTTGACAATTTTTTGGAAAAGAGGGGAGTTGTACTCGAGAAAATTATGGTAATTCGGTACATTAGAAAAATGGTAATTGTCTCAGCGTCTTGCCTCGCCAGTTTCCATATCACATCGTGTCTCCCTCCCGTCTTTCCCCGTCACGTCGATTCGCTGTCTTCTCGCCATCCCGTCGTCTTGTCAATTCGTCGTCTCGCAATATTGTCGTCGTCTCATTGCTGTGTTGTAGACTTCGATTTCATCGTGACATGCACACTCCGTCAGTTCGTGCTCAGCTCTTGCCGAGGTAACACCTCACAGCGCTCCGCGCGATAAGCCGTCGCAGTTAGTGAAAGTGGCGAACTAGAGATAACGTGCAGCAAGGCTAAGTGGCGTGGAATACGCAGCTGTTTTTGCCGTTATTAACATTTGTCGGCTTTTCACTCGGAAAGGCGATAGTTTTCCTTCATTTTTGCATAGTTAATGCAAAATGAAGTTGATCCGTCCACGGGGTTTGTAGTCTCGCAGGCCCTATTAACCCTACATAATGTAGATAGCAACAATTATTTTTCCAACAGTGCAGTGCATAGTCTATCGCAAGATATAACAACCAGTGAATCGATGGATACAAGTGTTCAGGCAACGCAGAACCTATCCTCCGCTGATGGCAACATGGAAGCGATCTTCACATCTGGTTCGCTGCACAGCGAGCAATCGTCGTCAACATCGTCATCAGGAAACTCCACACGGAAAAGGTCAGACAGTGATTTTGTTGATCCTAATGAACATAAAAAGAAAAGTCCAGAAAAAAACAATTCAGATGAATCGTTTGACCCCAGTATATACAATTGCAAAACTAGCAACAGATTTATTGGATTGCCCGACGGTGTAACTTCACCAGAAACTAGTCGTTTTCCATACCTCAGTGAAAATCCAAGTGAACAAACAGCTTTACCGGCTAAAATCCCCCCTATTTTTGTATCTAACATCACCAATGCAAATAATTTCATCAAGGCGCTTAAAAACAAAGTGACCAGTGACTTTGTTGCAGATTTCAAAAACAATAAAACAAAAATAAGTGCCAACTCCATTACAGATTTCCGAAAACTTGTGAAATACCTCATAGAGACAAACCGAAGTTTCCACTCTTTCAAGGATCCTTCAAATAAAAAATTTTCAGTTGTGTTCAAAAATCTCCACCAATCCATAACAGAATCGGATATCCTTACAGAACTCAAATTACGTCACCCATCAATTATAAAAATCACGAGACTGCAAAAAGATAACATCCCAATTCCGGTAGTTGCGGCCGAGTTTAGTGGCAATGAACCTATAGAAACAATCCTCACAATCAATCAAATTTGCAATCACCGTGTGACTACAGAACGACGTCGGAAACCTAAAGGACCCATCCAGTGCCAACGATGCTTAGACTTCGGGCACACGAAAAACAATTGTAATCATGTTATTAACTGTGCATACTGTTCTGGTAACCATTATTCAGTGATGTGTCCGCAAAAAAATGATCAACCGGTTTGTGTTAACTGCAATGGTAATCACAAGGCCGACGTCAGAAATGAATCGTGCTCATATTATAAGAAAATCATTGGGCAAAAAAATAGTAATCAGTCTAAAAACAGCAGTAATGTAATCCCCCAACCTTCTACCCCTCCCCCAAATTTTCCTCAGACTACCTTTCCAAATTTACCAGAAACTCAAACCATCCCGAATTTCTCTCACCAAAACCGTACCAATCCAAACCCTTCAAATTCACAAATTCCAAACCGCAATCGCATCCAATCAAATTATCACCTAAATAATAACTCCAGCAACAATATAATCAACACAATCATAAATTCCATAACCTCTTGTGTAATAAATTTCATCAACTCGCTAATACCATCTTTAATTTCTACCATTCAAAATTCAGTCACAGAATATTTAAGCAGTAATCATGGCCAGTCAAACTAATAAAAACTTAATTATCATGAATTGGAATGCAAACAGCATCCAAAATAAAAAAAACTGAATTTATTCACTTCTTGCATCATTTCCAGATTGGCATAGCATGCGTTACTGAATCACACCTGTGTAATAGAAACAAACTCTATATCCCTAACTACACTATCTATAGAAATGACAGAAACCAAACAAAAGGAGGAGGCGTATTCATCGCAATTTCATCTCACATCATTCATTACCAAACTGACATTCCACAGACACCAGGTATAGAAACAATAGCAATACGCACAACTCTAAATGGCCAAACCATTACGATAATAGCAGCTTACAAATCACCCTCAACAAAAATCAAAGACTCAAATATAATTAGCCTTTTCAATCCAAACGAAAAGACATTATTACTCGGGGATCTTAATGCCAAGCATATTAGTTGGGGCTGCCTCACAAATAATCACGATGGTAAGATCCTTGCCCAAACTATAACAAGCAATAATTTAAAAATCATCACAACAATAGACCCAACCTACTACCCTCATGATCGAACACGTAAACCAGATATACTGGATATAGGTATAACAAACACAAACATAAAATTTCACACCACTACGGTATCCGAGCTAGATTCTGATCACATCCCTGTACTGATCTCAGCACAAAAGCTAATCCCACAACATGCAACCGTTCCTAAATCGAACACCTTAAAAATCAACTGGAGAAAATTCCAAGAAATACTAAGAAATAATATCCCACATTTTAGAATACTAAATTGCCCCGCCGAAATCAATCAAGCTGTTTCCCGTATAAATACGTTAATCCACTCTACTATTCAAGAATCACAATTAAATAAATCATCAAATAACCACACTAATAAATATAAAAAATTACCGCCTGAAATATTAAATGTAATCTTGATAAAAAACAAAACAAAAAGACTATGGAATAAGTTAAGAACGCCGAATCTAAAATCTGAACTGAATTTAATTACAAAGGTAGTTAAAAACTTAATAAAAAATCACAACAATCAACAATACCATGCATTATTAACTTCACTCCATACAAACAACAACTCTTTATGGCAATTCACCAACAGAATATTGAAAAAGAAAATCACGATACCACCAATAAACACCTCAACTGGTAAAGCATACACATCCGTTGAAAAATCCGAAGAGCTGGCATCCTACTTCTCATCAACATTTACAAACAACATCTCAAAACCTCATCCTGAACATAAAACGATAAACAAATGCAAGAAAGAGACATACTACGGCCCACATCACAACATTAAGTTCACCAACCCAGCTGAAATTAACAAAATAATTAAAAACTTACCCTCCAGGAAAGCACCCGGACACGATAACATAAACAATACCATAGCGAAAAACCTGCCTCCCCCTGCAATAGCATATATAACTAATATTTATAATTCCTGCCTCAGAATTGGTTATTTTCCTCAATCATGGAAGCATGCCATAGTTATTCCCATTGCCAAACCCAACAAAAATCATGCCCACACAAATAGCTACCGACCCATAAGTTTACTACCCACCTTATCTAAAATTTTTGAAAAAATAATTCTCAAAAGACTTAAAGACCACTTACAGGTAACAAAAGCCATACCAAAGGAGCAATTTGGGTTCACCGAAAAAATTTCTACACTTCACCAACTCCTTCGCATTACCGAACATCTTTATACGTCATTTCAAAAGAAATACCACACTGTAGCAGTTTTCATTGACATAACGCAAGCGTTTGACCGGACATGGCATGAAGGACTCATATACAAGATTAAGAAAATAGGCACACCGCACTATATCCAATCCATCATACAAAGCTTCATCATTAACAGAACCTTCTCCGTAAATGTAAACAACCACCATTCCAACCCAAGACCAATCTTAGCAGGACTACCACAAGGATCCCCCCTATCACCTACTTTATTTAATTTATATGTTGCAGACATTCCCAACCTAAACAACGTACACATTGCACAGTTTGCTGATGATACAGCTATCTACAACTCCGGTCCTTCACTTACTGATTGTAGCAACAAAGTTCAATTGTACCTTAACCTAATTGACAGCTGGGCTTCAAAATACAAAATTCAACTGAATCCAACCAAAACGGCCGCCAAGATCTTCACTCTCCGTCCATATTCACCCCCGCGTCCATTATTGCTAAACAATACAACCATCAACTGGCTGCCTCTCAATAAACCAGTCAGATACTTAGGACTGAACATGGACACAAAACTCAACTGGAAGCAGCATATAGATGCCAAAATCACCCAAGCCAGAATCAAATTAATTCAATTAAAGCCATTAATACACAGATCCAGCCCATTATCATACAATTCAGCATTGCAAATTTACAAAGCAATAATAAGACCTCTGCTCCTATATGCCTGCCCAATCTGGTTAAATGCAGCAAAAACCAACCAAAAGAAGCTGCAAATTGTTCAAAACCAATTTCTTAGAATCATTTCAAACGCCCCCTGGTATGTCTCCAATAAACAATTACATAAAGAATTCAACCTAGACACCATAGACCATCATATCACCTATCTTGCTACCAACTTCTTCTCAAACATATCCCAAATTCCTTCATTATCAGTTCACAGACTCGGCAAAAACCCATCACATAGAACCAGAATACAAAATAAGTTTCCCTTTCACATTTTCCTCTGGAAATTCTCCGAACTAGATCCCGAGTAGAGGAGCCCGATGGGTAACCTCAACCGTGTATTAGTTTTAAGTTTTAATTTAAGTTAGCTATTAAGTCATCAAACATATGTATAGTTATATTAAACTGAGCTATGTATTCACCATCTGTGTAAATAAAATGAAAAAAAACAAAAACATGCACACTCCAACTGACGGAGTTACAGATGGGCAGCACAAGAAACTCTCGATGTTAATCGTTCGTCATTTACTTTACGCATTGCCAGATGATATGAAACAATTAAAGTCGGTACACAAATTTAAGATAAAAGTAAAATCTTTTCTGCTGTACAACTGTTTCTATGCAATTTGAGACTATAATGACCATCAAAAAGAAAAATGTTCATTTTAACAAATCAATTATATATACTGAATTAGTATACATTTGTATTGTATAATTTAAAAAAAGACTTAATGTACTACAGCTTCCTCCATCTCAATGGTCAGTGACCCCCATCTCGATCAGGTTGTTGTCCAGTTTCCCTGATCCATTGAGCAAATCCTGAGATGGCCTCTTGTTTTGCTTTTGGACGTAAATGTAGCTTCACTATACGCACGTTTTGTTGAGCACTCCTTTTGGTTTTAGTAGTAGGAGTAGAGCTGAAGGTGAGTTACTATTTTGTTAGAAACACAGTAAAATCGCATCTGCATTTCGTTTACCATTGCAAATATGTTTTCTATAACTCGAGAAAGAAATATCTAGTTTTTCAAATGTTGTTAATCTTTTTTATATTATATTCGTCTTCCAACTCTCATATTTATAGTTAAAATGTTGAGAAGGGATTGTGAAACGTAAGGAAACGTGCGCAAATAATCTTCTCCCCCCATACGTCATATACAGTTTTCACTGTTTTTTGACCAAATCAAATCAAATTTAATTTGATCAGCGCTCGTCGCCCCTCTGCTACCCTGCCATTCCCCCGCGCTGGGCGCCCGCAAGCGGCGCGTGGGGGCGGGCGACCGCATGATTGGTTGATTAATTGGTTATTGATTCCAGGTGCTTCAACTGCTAACGTTATTAGTCCCGTAAGTGTAGTACATGCGCTTTCCTCGGCAGGTGACGATGGTATTTCCCCGCCGGATGGTGAGATCTAGTGCCGATATACACCTCGGCTGGCGAAGCTTTTCACCAAACAGGTATCTTTCACCAGCGGGGCGCCGCCCCAGCTGAGACAAGCTCTAAGGTCTCGATTGGTCTCCTTGCATGTGTGATAGTGTAGTGCATGTAAGTGTGTGTAAGTAAGGGTTGAGGATAGTTCGAGGAAGAGGATGGAAAGATCCGTGGTTCGTTTTTTAGGGAACTACTCCGGCATTCGCCAGTTGCTAATCGGAGAAATTTCTGAAAACTACCGAACAGAGCGGCCGGCCGCTAGAATTCTCCTTCAGACAGCGACAGAACTCGACCTAGCTATCTGGCTTGTGACGAAAAGTCTACCGGCCTCGGCACTTGAGCGCTAGAGCCTCCCGGTCAGAGGCACTCCTGAGTCATCGATTGATGCCCTGAGCCACCTTCACCGGACGCTCTCCTCGCGCTGGGCGTCCCGAGGCGGCGCGTGGGCGGCGGGCGGCGCGCGACCGCGTGGCGAGGGGCCTCCCAGCGCACGCGGATATCGCGCGGCTCCCACCGAAGCAGTAAAAAGCACGCGATTTGAATTGACTGTCCATAAAGGCTTAAAATATGACTTTCTGCCCATCTCTTCCATATTGTAATACATAACAATGCATTTAAAGCATTGCAATAAAATCATGTGACGCGGGAGTCATAAAACGCCGGCCTTTTTTTTTTCTCCGACGAATAAATCGCCATGTTCACTTGGGCCGCGCCAAAGAAAGCAGGTAAGGTCGGCGGAAGAGCCTAGATACTCGAGGATATAGCGCACGCATGAATTAAAGTAATTCCCGGGCAATATAACCGTAGTTGGTGCGGGCAGCGCCGCCTAAATGATACCGCCATTAAAATGTGAGACGCACAACAAAACGATAGGCGAACGCTCGCGGCGCGACGCGGCGTCGGCGTCGGCGTCGCCGGTGAGAGCGGCGTTGAGGGTCAGCGGCAATGCGGCGCCGCGGGGGCGAGCGGATGAGCGAGGAGGGGGGGCAGCGACGGGATGAGAAAGAGGGGACGGGAGGCGAATGGGGTGGACGGGGAACGAGGAGGTGAGTAGGCGTAGGAAGCGAGGGAGTGCGACGGGATGAGTGGTGTCGGGGCGAGGGGAGGGGGAGAAGAGGCGAGCGGGTGAGCGACGAAGGTGGCGAGGATGGGAGGGGGTCGGGGACAGAGTGGTGTGGTGCGGAGAACGAGGGGGTAAGGAGGCGAGCGGGCGAGAGGCGAAGGGGGCGAGGGAGGTGGTGGGATGCGACGGGACGAGGAGTGTCGGGGTAAGGGGAAGGAGAGAGCGGGCAAACGGGCGAGACGTAAAGGTGGTGGGGGTGTGAGGGGGGTTGGAGAGCGCGTAGTGGTGCGGGGAATGAGGGATTGAGGAGGAGAGCGGCGAGGGGGGAGGGTGATGGGCGGGGAGAGAGGCAGTGAGTGGGCGAGGGCGAAGGCGGGGTGCGAGACGGAGTAAGGAGTTAGAAGTAGGGAAGAGGATGGGGATGGGAAACGGTGAAGAGGGTAGGGTGCGGAAAATTGGCTGGGGAAGGGGCGGGAAAGAGGCGGTGAGTGAGGTTAGTTGACGTGGGTGTGGGCGGGGGCGAGGAGGTGAGGGGTGAAGGCGGTGTGGTGCCGGAGTGACGCGGGAGGTGCTGCCCCCTACGGCTGCACAGAGAGCTGCGGAGGCGCGTAGGTCGCATCCGAATGGGATAAATTTTACTTTTGTACCTTTAAGATCTGCGCGCATGCGAAGAACGTATTTCCGAAGTGACGCGTTTACATTTGTTTTTTTTCGTGTGAAGTGATTCTTCTTCATTCAACATATAAATGCATTGAAAACCCTTGATTTCTATCTTGAACTATTAGGCTGGTTGAATATTTATCCGTGCAGGAAGTGAATGGAAATACGTGTCTTAGGATATGAAATCTTCATTTAAACGTCGTTTTCGCGATTCTAGTTTGTGCCACGAGCTATTGTGAAGGTTGTTCATTTATATTTGTGATAAAACATCTTAATTTTCAATATTTCATTTTGTAAATATATTTGTGTTTGCATGATTTTATGAGCATATTCTCATTGATTGATTTGTAACAATCTCATAGGATCTAGAACCTATCTCAGAATGTGGAACTCTAATATTTCTTACAAACCGTGCAATATACTCCTCTGAAATGTAATCAGCAACAGAACAGGCTCTCAATTTCTGAAAAAGAAATATGTTCAATGATCATCACGATTTTTATTTGGCGTGTTCTTTTCAAGAGACTCAGTATTTCCACTCTCTCTTTTATGGTTTCCTGTCATACACTAAAAGTACGAGCATTTTGTTTGAATTTGTGGGCAAGAACGAAATAATTTTAAATGAAACTATATTTTCCAGAACATTGAACGCATTTGATAAGAAAATTATACTTACTTAACATAACTGGAATATTGACATGCGTCTAAAGAATACGTTATGGTTACACTATTTTACTTAATTTTATATTTTCACCCAAGTTTTAAGCTTATGAGAAATGTCTAAATTTATCTTTCACAACATTTATTATTATTATTATTATTATTATTATTATTATTATTATTATTATTATTACTACTACTATTATTATTATTACTATTATTATAGCATCCATGATGATTTCCATTGCCATTCTACTACTACCAGTCACCACTACCACCAATTTACGAGTTTCTTTTCTTTGCCTTGTTTGTACTATTTTTGGTTTTGTTAGGATGTTGTGTTTTTCTTCGATACTCTTCTAATTGATCAATGCACGACCTGATGTATTTACTGTGCAATATTGATGATGATGGTAATAATAATAATAATAATAATAATAATAATTATAAATGATAATTTCGTATACTCACGTCGTCTTTGCCAGATATTACGGAAAGCGATGATGAGAACTTACACCTCCAAGAAAATATTATAGAATAATATTCTGATTGTGGTTGCTCAGAGTCCTCACCGAAACCTTCAAATTTTCCGTTTCTTGCGTTTAGTTAAGGAGGAGAGGCTCGAACGTATCTGCGATGGTCACTCTCGCCCCCGCGCCGTGCTTTGGGTTCCAGCCCGCTCGCACCGGCCACAGCCTTCTATTGGCAGCGCCCTCAGCTACGGGCACGTGCGTCAACAAGCGCCGCGCCGCATGATGCATTTGCCTGGGGAGAAGTTTAATTACTTACCGGTTCCATGTTTTGATACAAATATTTGATTATACTTCTCTCGGCACGCATATATCATTTCTGCGAAATCCACTATATTGACAATGACAAATATTAAAGGCAGCGGCTCTTTTTCTCCCTCGGCACTCTCCCTTTTATTCGGCTCATTAAGCTATTCTGTGCTGTGAAGCTTCTTAAATGATTCCCCGCCATTAGTCATGCAAGGCGGCGGGCGGCGGGCGGCGGGCGGCGGGTCGGCGGGCGGCGGGTCGGCGGGCGGCGCGGGGCGGTGAGAGGCGGGGCGGGGCGGGGCGGGGCGGGGCGCGCCCGCGACGGCGACAGCTCGTGGCCGCACGCCATTCAAGTTTTTACCGTCGATATGGAGCTCGTTTCGGGCAATAATTTATTATCGATAGCATTTCCATGGGCCGCGCCCGGACCCCGGCCCCGCCGCTGCGTCGCCACCCGCGTAATTAGGCTCCATATTGTCCAGGCGGCGCGGCGCGGTTCGGCGTGGCGGGGTGGGCGGCGCCCGAGGCCCGGCCGCCCGCGCTGTCCGCCGCCCGCCGCCCGCCGCCCGCCGCCCGCCGCCCGCCGCCCGCCGCCCGCCGCCCGCCGCCCGCCGCCCGCCGCCCGCCGCCCGCCGCCCGCCGCCCGCCGCCCGCCGCCCGCCGCCCGCCGTCCCACGCCTGCCGCCTTTCCCCGCCACCCGCCGCCCATCCACTGCCACCCGTCCATTGCCACCCGCCACCCATCCTCTGCCACCCGCACAGCCCACTGTCCGTCCCCACCACCCGCCAATGCTCGCTGCCCTCCTCTACCCGCCGTCGCGCCCGCCACCACCGCCTCCCGTCGCCTGCCGCCCAGTCCCCGCCCGCCGGTCCCTGGCACATTGCGTTCCGAGTTTACTGACCGCCTATGCGACCTAAAGTGTCGCCCACGGAGACTACTTTGCTTTCATTGTGCCTTACATCCGCCCCGGCTCGGTTAAGAATTAATAAATGCTTGTAATAAATAAATATTGGTTTCTAACTCCGAGTAGTTAAAATGTATTTTGGAAACCGAAACGTAAAACCAAAACATTTTATTTTGCATTTCATGGGCAATTTTATTTACCCGATGGTGTGTATAAATATAAAGGAAAACAACTTTCAGTTGAGTATCAACCAATAGGAGATACACTTCTTAAAATAACATTTATTTTTGATGTTGCGATGTATATTAGGCTCACATCTTATTAGCTAAGTTTGTGGAATTAATATTAAAATATTTTTTTCAGACTGCTGTGAAGATGTACCAGCCCTTCGAAGAAGACGCAATACTTTACCACTGTGGAAAAGCCACTTCTTTTGCAAGCTGCTGGTGAGTATAAATTTCAAAATAAAGCTATGGTTGTCGAAGCACAATTTCTCATCTCAAAACATATTTATTTACTACCTGATCATTTATAAACATTTTATAGACTTTTGTAATGTATACAATGACTGGAGTTACAGACCACCGACAGATAGGGAGTTCATTTTAGGCGACACTCCCTCTAACTTCCAGTGAGATGGACTTTTTTTGAATTAAAAAATTCATTAATGAATTTGTATATCAGAATGGTTTTAATTAATTGAATGATTAGTCTTGAGCTTTTTGCATTTTAATTTATAAACTATATATCTAAGGGCGTAATTTGTCTTTGGGGTACCTTCAATTAATTTTTATATTGTTTCCAGGAGCGAACTTTTTGGCAAAATCCGCTATTTTAAGTATTTATAATTTTTGTTCTGATAATTTCCTAATACAATTATTTAAGGTTTCTGTTTGTAGTTCATTCCTAGTTTGAAACTTACCAAGGGGCTCCTTTGTCATGTTTAATAATTTATTTTGCACAATTTGTATTTTATCAATGCTACTTCTTGCTGCCCCTCCCCAGTTCGATCGAGTTTAAGCAAATGATGATCACATTGTTGTCTTTCCTCATTCTACGTCAAATCTCCAGTGTCTTTTTAGCACGGGATATAAGTTTGCTATTTTTACATATTTTTACATTATTAGCTATTTCTTTATTGTGATATTCCCAAGTGAGTTTCTGATCGAGAAGTACCTATATGTTGCAATAGCTGATCTTTTTTTATTTCACTTTAAGTTGTATTTTTAATTTTCAATGGGTCGGGCATTTTAGGTCTTCTTAACGAAAATATTTTGGATTGAGATTTTATGGTGTTAATTTTTATTTGTCATTCTGGCACCAAAGTACAAACTCATCTAAATATTTTTGTAGTATTTCTCTTCATTATGTGGTACCTTTATTGTGAAGATTAGGGTACGATCAGCGGAACACGCTACATTTGTTATTTCCATTCCATTTCTCGTGAATCAACAGGACCGCTATCTCTACTATTGAAAACAATCACAAGAGTACAAACTTGTAAGTTCCCATGAATTTGTACTAAAAAATAATGCTTTGAACTCGTACGAATATGCATTTTTGCAAAATTCCCGCCTGTGTTCCCATCGTTGCCTTATCCAGAAACATTTCAATAGATGTCAAAGACTTGCTTTTTGAACTATTTTCGTAAAGAACTAACACATATATTATATTACTATATAGATAGAACATTATTTAAATTGTGTACGATTATCATCAGCGGTTTTCAAGGCTACTATTTACTTCAAGTTTATTTTAATGGTTTTAATGGCACCACGTTTCAGTGTGCCCACTCCATCCTTACCCGCGTGTGCTCGGCGGAGCCCGCGGCGCTGCGCATGCGTATAACTTGCTAGGGCGCAGTGGGAGCTGCGTGCCTAGTTCCCATGCTCTTGCTTAAACCAGAATCGTTCAGGAAATATCTGTCTACTTGAAGATATCATTTCGATTAACTGATTAGTGTTTCCAGGGCTAAGGTCAACGGCTAATGTCACTAGTCCCTAAGCATAGTGCATGTTTTTATCGCCGAAGGTCGCGATGATCGATGTATATGGCGTCGGCTAGTGGGGGTTTCCTCAATCAAGGGTATCCCACTAGCGGGGCACCAGGTGCACCTCCTTTTTGAAGTCTACGACACGGTCTGGCGACACAAAATAACTATTACGAATGCACTAATTCGATGCATAATATAAGTAAACTAACTAGTGTTGAGGTTGAACACTGTGTAAAAACAGCTTCATCACTTCACATAGAGTATTATTAACACTACCAATGGTTATAAAAGCGGACTGAAAGAGCGTAAAGTGTTTCGCACGAAATTCGCTATAGGGAAGACTGGGGTAAAGTGGTCACCCCAATTATCTCCGTAATTGTCTGCCATGAGAATTTGTTATTGATTACGTAAATGTCTCATCAGACGACGTAAGGCTACATTATGCATCCAAAGAATCATTCGAAAGGTTGACATAAACGAATTATTTATTCTTATTGTGAGAATTGCGATTGAAAATTGATGACCACAGTGCCTGTCTTTCCTACAATTCGCGTTATGTCTATTGGAAGTAGAGCTAACCTAGAAAGATCCGGCAATACTTATGTTTTCTTCTTATTAAACCATTACAAGTGTGATGAGACCCTGAAGCTGCGGCACCGGCTTCCTTAGCTCAGGGCTTTAATTGATGTCACTGTAATCCCTCTGATCGAGTCCAAACGGTGGGATTATTTTCGACACTAAAACGAATTCAGCCGATGTCCGAAGGAGAATTCTAGCGCTCGCCTGCTCTGTTCGGTGGTTTTCTGTGGTATCTCCTATTAACACCAGGCGAATGCCGTAACGGACGGGCCATGGACCGCCCGCGACCTTTCCATCCTCTTCCTTGCCACATCCTCACTCCTTACATACACTTACACTCGCATGCACTACACTACCACACTTGTCGGGAGGCCAGTCTGGGGCTTATATGATGGAAGATGCCGAGTTGGGGAAAACCCCACAAGGCGACGTGAAGATCGGCCCAGGATCTGGTCATCCAGCGGGGACATATACGCGATAAAACATATACTACACTTATGGGTTAAAATCTTAGCGGTTGACGCTTCCGGAATCACCGATCAATCAATTTATTCTCTAAGCTCCCGGGGACGCAGGCACAGGCGGCGGGCACAGCGCGGGATGAAATTCTTATGGCTGAGCTACCACAACATGGTAGCTGAACTATTAAAAATAAACTTGAAAAATGAATGGTACCCTTGAAGACCGCTGATGAGAATCGTATACAATTTAAATTCTTTTTATCTGCATAGTCTCATATTGTGTTACTTCCAAACTTAAATAGTGGAGAAAGCAAGTCATTAGCGTCTTTTGAAATGTTTCTGAGCAAGACAATGGTAGATGCACAGTCGGGAGCTTTCAATATTGCGGGGAAACTTCACCGCCCCTCCCGCGATGAAACAAGCACTGCACTTACGGGACGAATGTCCTTAGCAGTTGACGCGTCCGGAAACACTAATCAATCATTCAATTTTACGCTGCGACGCTGCGCGGCACGAGAAGGAACGCAGCTTCGCCGAGCGCCTGCGCCAGTCCCGGGCGCCCGCCCGCTGCAAGCGCTCGCGAAGAGTAGAGCGGAGCGGAGAGGGGCGCCGGGTACGACAGGGATATGCTAACGACGTCACTATCACGCCTCGCGAGCGCGAAAAAAAGGCCTTCGCCGACGCGTCGCGACGCCGCCCATGCCGCCGCCGCCGCCACCGCCGCCGCCGCCGCCGAAAAAGCAAAAAGGGCCGCGCGCGTTCCCTCTCACCCGCGAAAGAGAGCAGCATGAGGCGGCAACATGAAAATTTATGAACATACAAAGAAGGATAACCAATCTTTCCGTTGTGTCAGGCCGTAAATACGGATCCGCTCGCCATATATATCCGCGGCGCACCGGAGAATCGGCGCCGGCGGTCGTCGAACACGCGTCCTTGCGAGTCGGCGCGGCGCGGCGCGGCGCGGTGCGGTGCGGAGCCAGCCGTCGACCGACAGAGCGGGCGGCCGGCCGGCCCTTATCACGCGCGGCGCGGTGCGGCGCGGCGGGGGCCTGCCACGGGCAATTTGACAATGATTAATAATGAGGGGCGGCGGCGAGGGGCTCGCATCTGGAGATCTCGCCCGCCAACAGATGTCAATTAAGGCCCACGACACAACAATGTGGAGCAGAGGTATGTGGGGTATGAATCAAAGGCGGCCGGGCGCGGAGGGGGGAGCGAGAGGGAGGGAGGGAGGGAGGCGGCGCGGCGGCGTGGCGGGGCCGGCTGGCCGGCGGGCGAGCCGTCGCCGTCGGCGCGCTCCTTTTGCTCGCGTTGGCCATGCTCTACCTCACGCCGGATTCGGAACAGACGCGTCTATGCCGTCGCGATGACAGCTATATGCGCGGGTACAGTCGCGGAGGAAAGCTAATGACGGAGCGGCGCCCCGGGAGGATGTGCTGAGTAACGCGACGATCGCCGCCAGCCCCTCTCTTCGCCGCTGCGTCAATGCCGGCCATCCCTTTGCCAGTACTACACAACACACACCTAAGTCTACAAAATCCCTAATATAATAATTCACCACCGGGAGGTCCCACGGCGGCGGATTTTCGGCTGTAGCTGTATCGAATTCGGACACTGTCTTAAGAATTCTAACGAGCCTCTGTTAGCTTTAATCGGCGATTTTCTGAGGTTTCTCTGAACAAAACCAGGCGAATGCCCAAGTAGTACCATGACAAACCGTCCATGAACGGCGCGCAATCTTTCTTTACTCTTTCTTGACCCATCTTTTGCTCTCTCAGATTTGTACTTACAAGCTCTACACGCCCACACATGTTTGGAGAGCAGTTGGGAGTTAAGAGCTTTTTCCGGTTGGGGCTGTGCCCCCTGTGAGAGATTTCTAGAGGGGGAAAACACCGCACGCCCACGTATATGTTGCTGCTGGATCTCACGTTCCAGTGGACGAGGAACACAGCCACCACCTGGTATATAAGCACGACACTGGGTACTCATGCCCAAGTCATTCACGCGCTTGGAAGCCCGAGATACTCAATCACATGAGAAAGTCAGTGCTATTCTTTAACACCAATAGTTTTAATTGATTTTTTAATGAAAGTAGGAAGGAATTTGATATTTTTTTATTCACGGTCGTGGCAATCATTTAAACGTATATGTAATGTATAATAATGTTTCAATAAAATACTGAGTTTTTATTGGAAAGAGAAACAATCATGTTGTTTTTCCATTGAATGCCATAAATTTAATTACATTTTCAGTTATAATGTTATCATAACTTCTACTTAACCAGTTTAGCTATTTATTTGATACGTCTATTAGGCTTAAATGATTTTTTGTCAAAAATATTTCATATAATTGAGAGTAATGTTCTTCCTTTAATTTCCAGTTAATACAGCAAACGTCAAAAAGTACGTGATGATACACTCGCATCAGGAATAACCTCTTTTTTATTTTCTGATCTATTCTATATTCTGATACGCACTCCTGTTTAATCTAGAATAATAATTTGGAATTAAGATACGCAGTTTCCCTGGTATTTTGTTGCATGCCAGTTCTGCTTGTTGGCATTTTGATTCTTTCTAGAGTTGTCTTTATTAAAATCAAAATTTACGTCGTATAATTTATTTAATGATGTCCAAGATAAATGACACATATTCTATTTCAAAATTATCGTTCACTCCACACGCGCAACGGGGAGTTCCGGCGACAGTCGTAGCCAAGGAAGGAAAAACATTCTGGTCGATAGTTTTTTCATTACCTTTACGTTCTTCTCTGCTTTCTTCGCTCTTCTGGTTTATGAAGGCATTTCCAGCTTATGCTGATATAGAATCTGATTTTATTAAACTCATTTCTAGGCCATGGCCTGAAAATTGTTACATATGTAGTTAATAGAATGATTTAAAACCGTTATTGATTTTTACATTCCGCTCGGCGTTACCAGGACATTTATTTGTCTCAGTTTTCTGTTAGAAAAAGGAATGACTTGCATCCATCGCATAAAATGGAAATAATTTGATTGACGTCCGTACCACGCCCCTCTTCATGACATTCTCATTCATCTGACGCCACCCACCCATCACATCCAGCCCCACCCCGACATCCCCTGTCGGCACTTCGCCGCAATTCCTTGATATCTTAATGCATTGCAGGTTGCATTAAACCAAACTTATTCGGACTCTTAAAAATAAAATCTCATGCAAAATTTGTTTGAAATCTCCGTGTGTTCCTGATATGTTACACACGTATGTACACTTTTATTTTCATATTAACGTCTAGTTCGTTCTGTTGGCGAAGTAGGCGCGCCGGACGAAGCGAGCGTGGCGACTGAGAAGGCGTCGCAGGAAGTGCGGAGGAGTGGGGCTGGCTGACAGGTAGGAGGGGGTGGGTTGATTTATTAATTGATTTGTTTGGTTGATGTTTTCAGGCACATTAACTACTAAGGACATTAGTCCATAATTATAGTATATGTTTTATCGCGTGATGTAGCAATGATCTTTGCCAGCTGGAGGCGAGATCTGGTGACGACGTACACATCAGCTTGGAAGATTTTTCCAACTAGCGAGGCACCGTCCTAGTCGGGACGAGCTCAAAACTCCCGACTGGTCTCCCGGCATGTGTGGTAATGTAGCGCGTGTAAACGTGTGTTTAAGTAAAGGACGAGGATATGACAAGGATGAGGATGTACACGTAAACTTCCGCGGCTCGAGTTCATAACTTCTCTGCCAACGACGCGGTGTCACCCGGACAGCCCAGAAGTTAAGGATGAGGATGGGAAGATCGCCCGCAGTTCGCGGTCCGTTGGTTTTGGGACTTCTCCGGCATTCGCCTGGTATTGATAGGAGAACCCACGGAGCACTATTGATCAGAGCGGCCGGCCGCTAGAATTGTCCTCCAAACAGCGGCGGAATTCGACTTAGCTCTCCAGCTAAAGTCGAAAATCCTGCCACCGTCGGGATTCGAATCGTAGGGCCTCTCAGTCGGAGGCACTGCAGTGACATCAATGGAGCCCTGAGCCACCGAGGCCAGTTGAAGAAGGCTGAGAAGCGGACGACGGGCACGGGGAAGGATAAATGTTGAAAGAACCAGAGGAAGGCCGCAGATATTTCAACGGTGTTGGATCGAGCGCATATTGCTCCTAGGATGACGGCGGCCCAAAGCAACGATACGGCGGGCACGGTCTCCCACACTTCGGGTGCCCCCTGACGTCGCGATGCCTCCTCAAACGTCGGCGCGCTCCGCCCCGGCGACGTCCGCCGCCCCGCAACAAATAGTTGACTAATTTCGGCCACATGCCTGTGTCGCCCGCTAACGATTCCATCGCTCGCGACGAGGACGGCTTCCTTCGCCGCGAGCCGAGCCGAAGCGAGGCGAGGCGCGCCGACCGCCGACGGCGTTCCCACGGGCCTCTCGCCGGCCCATTTGGCAGGATGCCGGCGCCCGTGACGATGCCGCCGCCGCCGGCGGGGCGCTGGGAGGCCTGGCGCAAGCCTTCAGCAAGGGACGGTGCTCTCCTGTCGCGGGGCCCGCCTCATCGCATCGCTCTCACTGGCCGACCGGTGGCGCCGCTGGCCTGCAGGTGCACGCACTCTCTCCCAATGAGCTCCATCTGCGGGGGAAGCGCAGGTGCCGGCTGCAACCGCTCTGAATGCATCGTCCCGATTTCTTTGCTTTTCGGAGTAATATGGCCAAAATATTTGTCATTTATTATTTATTGTGTATGTCATTATTGAATATGTCAAATTAAATTTAAATATATTATATAAATAATACCTTCATATAAACCATCCACTATCGTTTCACTATTCCCACGTACACATACACATGTCACTCACTGGCCCTGCACGCTTGGTTGTTCGGTAATTGTGTTGATTTCAGTCAAGTTCGTGTCCTAAGAACTTTCTCACAATACGGCAAGTGTCCCGTATCATAGACTGCTGAATTTTTGATAAGTAGCTTTCTAATTGAAGGACTGATGATGGGTTTAAGATAAACATTGTAGACTTTCCACATTTTCTTTACTTCATCAGCTAGATCCTTGTTTTTGCTTATCTTGTTGCTATAGGGTCATGCAAAAAAGTAGGTTTTATGCCATGGCTCCTCCAAACTTGAAAATATTTTGGGCTATTGTTGTCCATGATGCTTACATCGTCGAGGTACAATATCAACATTTTCTTGATTGTTCGGCAACAACGCACCCTTAAAACTTAAGACTTCTTGTGAACACCCATATAGACTTCAATTTTTTGCCCTCATATATACGTTTCTACAAATTCTAAAAGTTTGGGGGAGTGTGTGTATATATATATAAATATATATATAAATATATATATATATATAAATATACATATATATAGTTAAATTATTCAATAAATATCAAATTTATATCGTGCTATTCTTGGCATGCAACAATAAAAACTTTAAAACGCAATTACTCAAAAGTCAACCTTTTTAAAATTATGAAAATCTGCAATAATTTTGCACTTAGAATGTTCTAGAAGCTATTAAATTTTCTTGATGATATCTTTAAAGGAACAAAAATTATCATTAAAAAACTAACTTGAGCCGAAAGGGGCAGTACGCAAAACGCCACAAAATAAAAAAAATATGGAGCATTGTATGACCTGAAATTCTCTCAGTGAGTAATTAAAAATATATGTTATTTTCTGTTTATTTTATAAACTACAAACTCTTCGATTTTTCTCTTTATTATTCCTCTGTTAACGTGAAAAAAATTGTTAATTCGATGTGAAATGAATTAACGAATATAATCATTTTAAAACTTTCCCGGTCACAATGACCGCACGTCACCGGTTACAGAAGTTCGAAAGCACGTCACCAGTTGACGGTTAATGGTTGATGAGAGGGTGCGTGTCACTCGGCCTCAATGGCGCCCTTTCGCATGACGTGAATGCGTCGCGGTGCCTCTCATCCCGCCCCGTCCATCCCCGCCTTTCACAGCCATCCCCTCTCCACCCAGCCCCGTCCACCCACCCCGAGCGCTCACGCCGCGGAAACACCTATCCTACTTCCTTTCTTTACTTTGCCCCTGCTTTCACCCTAAATAACGGTCTTGTTCATCTCTCTTCCACGGCGCTTTTACTACTTTTCCACTGCTTGAGTGCTCGCTTAAAAAAAATACATCTTCTCTAGTGATCATTAATCATACGAATATGAAGATATATGTATATATTATCTTGTGTTGTTTAACTTTCACACAGAACGTTAGATCATATATGAAAATAAAACAATGCAAAAATATGCATAGTATAATAATATAAAAATCAGCTTTTTATTCGGGTTTCTAGAGTAAATAAAAGTATTCACGCTTTAAAAAACGTCTAGAATTTTCGTTTTTAATTTAAAAAATAATATTACCTTCTAAAAACTGTGATTTACTTTTAAAAAAGGAAAATGAAACAAAGCATTATTTTGTTAAAATTACTCTTTCCTCTTAAAAAACATAAATAGTACTTTATCTCCTTGAAAATTTCTCTTTTGGAGATACGAGTTTGCTTGTTTATTACGACTCGTGAAGAACAGAAAACACTGGAATTGACGAGCTCAGGACGCTCCATTACGCACGATGTAAACGGGAGTTGCAGCGTTAACTTATGTTCGGGTTACCTGCTTGTTGGAGCAGCTGCCAAGTCGTTTTTAGCTTGATATACATTTTTGGGGATTAAATCTGTTTGATGAACTCTTGAGGAGTAAATCCTTATTCAGCAGCACCACTTTTACAGAATTGTGTGTCAATGGCGTGTACGTAGAAAATCGTCACATTTCTCTAGCAAATATAATAGAACGGATACCCATGGACCTTGAAACGAATTTTCGTTGTTCATTGTCCATTGGGGGCGAGAATAAACGAGAAACGGAGGTCGAGAGGGTGACAAGCGAAGGCACGGAGGCCATTGAATCTTGCGAGGGGCCGTGTCGCAGCCGGGCCAGCCGCTGCGCGCCGAGGAGAGATATCCGCGCTTTTATTGCCGCATATTCCGGCGCGCCACCGCTCGCAATTTATGGGGAGAGCGCCCTCTCGTAAAGTCATATCAGGCGACCGCTCGGCGGCGCGGTCCGGCCAGGCCAGGCCCCGCCCGGCGAGGCCCGCGCGGCCCCGCGCGAGATGCGCAGCCCAGATGCGGCGCCGGGAGCCGAACCCCGGACCCCAACTCGAACCCGGATCCGCGCGCGCGACCCGCGGAGCTGCGACCGCCGGGCGCACGCGGCCAGCGGCCACGATCTCTGGGCGCCACCTCTCTTGCAGTGGAAACCCACGCAGATGTCGCGTGAACTGCGGACGTGCTTTTCAAACGAAGCTCTCTAGCGCCTCTTCGTATCGTTAGAGTAATTGAAAAAAGTGCCAACTTGACTAGATCTCGGACGAAGGAACAAGAGATCGTTACAGCGTCTTGCGAAATGCGCAAATCTCAAACAGAGGATCGATCGACAAAACATTCCATTGATTCCAAAATTAGTGATTTAAATATCACTCAAAATCTATTGTGATTGGAATTGAAGAATAATTTATCATTGTATTATAAGTCCTGCAGGACTTCAAAGACGTCTTCAAATGTTGGGAATAAAATCAGTTTTCATAATTTGTTTTTGCAATTCTGGAATGTTAACTTTTTCATTTTTCTTGCAATTTTCGAATAGACAGAAAATTCTCCGGAAATTAGACTAACACCACTTTTTTTACTGTCCTCTCATAATAAGAGAAGAAAAGTTTTTGAGAAAATGATTATCCGAAAACTTTTATAAATTGCTTATATTTCACGCAAAATTACGCGAAAACTACTAAAAATTTTAAAGAATTATACTTTACCTTATTTCAAGATATGTAGTTATAGAACACATTTCGTTAAAAAACATCTATCTTCATTATTGTAGTTATAGGAAGACTCCCAAAAAAAACTTGAACTTTTGGAATTAAAAAAATCAGAGATGTAAAGGAATGAAACCTGTGCCATTCTTTTAAGCATCATTTATGCCACATGAGGACAAAGTTTAATAAAAAATATCAGAGCTATTTTTGAGAAAATGTAGAAAACGTTGAGGCTTCTCATAAAGTATCTTATCGGTTGGGCTTCATTCCGCTGACGATCAATGGGGCACGTGAAACGGAAGTACTGATATTACGAATCTGAACTCTGTGGATCCGGGGACTACAAATATTTCTTGGTCAGTCACACCCAGCAGGTAGAACTTTAGCAGCAGAAGCAGCTTCACATATTCTCAGTATTTACGTCCTACCTCCAGAGATGTACAGATTGCAACTGTACTGCCACTAGAGGAGACATTTGTTGAAAATGCTTATGGCCACGGGCTACGTTCTCCACTTACTCTCAGCCGCCCGTTGAGCACATGCGCACGCGGTCGGGCCGGCTGGCGTCGCAAGGCAGTGTATTGTGCGCTCCCTGCGGGCGGTCACCCACGTCCCACGTTCTTCTCTCCCGCTCCGCACTCAGGGCGTTATGGACGCGATAGGCGCATCGAAGTACATCACGTCCGTTATTTATCTGTATCGTATATTTCGTAATTATTATCCGCATATGGAAGAGCGGCCCATGGATCTTGTCGCGCCCACATCAACGCGAGCGGCCGGGCGGGAGAATGAGAGGGCGGGCGAGCGAGACAGCGGGGAAGTAAGCGAAGCGGGCGAGCGGGAAGGCGAGAGGGCCGAAATGGCGTGCGGGCGAGCGGGCGGGCGGGCGAGCGGGCGGGCGGGCGAGCGGGCGGGCGGGCGGGCGGGCGAGCGGGCGGGCGGGCGAGCGGGCGGGCGGGCGAGCGGGCGGGCGGGCGAGCGGGCGGGCGGGCGGGCGAGCGGGCGGGCGGGCGAGCGGGCGGGCGGGCGGGCGGGCGAGCGGGCGGGCGGGCGAGCGGGAGGGCGGGCGGGCGGGCGAGCGGGAGGGCGGGCGGGCGAGCGGGAGGGCGGGCGGGCGAGCGGGCGGGCGGGTGAGCGCTTTCAGACAGCGTGTGGCGCGGCGCGGCGCGCGTTACAAATGTCGGTGGTTACGCGTCCGAAGGAGAGGCGGCGCTCGGGCGCGCTGTATGTCACCGAACAAAGGCCCGGTCCCCCGCCGGCCCGCCCGTGGCCGCGCGAATCGCGGACGGACACGAGTTGGCTCCACTCGCTCAGCCTGTAACACATGTCGCTGTAGCCAAATACCGTAGAGACAATACAGGACACTTTGAACCTTTCTCATACTATTCATGGACTACAACTGCTCACTAGTGAATCTTGTGACGTGAAATCGGCGAGAAATTCAAACTTGAATACATTTACAATACATTTTGGAGATCTGTGGATTCTAACCAACCTATTACGTACATTATTATTAATATTCATTATTATCATTATTTATTTATATTTTTTATTTACATATTGAATTTTATAATTTTGGAAATAAATGTAAATGTATCATACAACAAGCAATACAAAAGTTATTAGCATATTTCATATATGACATCAATCGGAGAATGACAATTATGTACAGAATGAGGCACATACAACTTCTCATCCCAAAGGAATCGAATAAACGAATCTCCTCAATTTTAAAATTTGTGTAACCAATGCATCACACTCCTTCCCAGCCATATAAAAAAGTTACTAACGATCAAAGGAAAATATTTCAATCACTCTGGGAAACGTAAGTAAACGTAATCCTAAGTTAACTAAAAAGTCCTTTCAACTTATACACTTCGTACTTAATATCACTACGGTTACGACAGGTCAGGCCTTCATATGCCTCCTTTTATATCGTGTGTCATGTACTGTCTCTGTAGTATTTACTGTAGCCGCATGCGCAGGGCTTCGCTCCTTTTGGGAGACAGGGCGCGCGAACGCGCGTCCCCTCACTACGCACTAATATCGAGTTACTCCTCTCTCCCTGAGCGCGGAGAAGTGTCTGGCAGGGGCTGAGAAACCGCGGTTCTGACCTGTCGGTCTTTGGCTTCGAATCTCGATGGTGGTGTATTTCACACAATAGGTTGTCGAATTCAGGCACTGTGTCAAGGAGAATTCTAGCTGAAGGCTGCTCTGATCAACAGTTTTCCAGAGTTTCTCCAAAAAATACCGTGCAAATACCAGAGCACTGCCCTAACAAAGGGGCCACGTGGGTCATTCCTTCCTCTTCCTTGTCCTATCCTTTCCACTTACATCCTCACCCCTCTTGCTTGCACTACACTATCACATGTGACGGGAAACCAGTTTGGAGGTTGTCCCGATTGTGGCGGTGCCTCGCTGAGAGGAAGATGGAACTCCCCCGCAAGCGGACGTGTAGGTGTGCAACGGATCTCTCCACCTGACGATAGAGGATCACTATCTCCCGCGATGAAACATTCACCACCCCAACGGGAGCAATGACCTTCGAGTTGAAGTGCCCAGAAACATCAGTCAGGGTGGGGAACGCAAACAAAAGCGAGGGTTGCTCTTTGGGTTGATCTCGGGGAAGCGGGGGTGGGGGGCAGAGGCGAGTACGAAGGCTCCTTGGAGCTTCCAAAATTGTTCCTTGACCAACTCCGGGGCAGCCTTTGGGCCGAGGTCTGAGACTCTTAATGGTAAATAGACCAACCATTTCAAACTGCGGGCGTGCGAGCTACTTGCCCACCTGGGAAGCCTAATGCTTCGGGTTAGCACAGGAACTTCCTGGGACTCCGCTCTCATTTCCCTTCCGAATCAAGAAAGGTGTGTACACGCTGAAGCGGAGAATGTAAACGCAGAGCCTACGCGAAGTGTAAAGAAGAATGACGGCTTTAGACGAAAATGGTTGCCGTTTATTTCCTATTAAAGAACCGAGATATGAATTTCGTTTATACCCATTACTACTTATTACTTTAGCACATGGTAAGTGAGTAGGTAAAGTGAGTGAGTGTGTGAGGAAAGCGAGTGGATGAGTTCAGCGAGTGTGTGAGGTTAGAGAGTGTGAAGTTAACGAGCGTGTCAGGTTAACGAGCGTGCGAGGTTCGCGAGCGAGCGATGTTCGCGAGCGTGAGAGGTTTGCGAGAGAGTAAGTAGGATTAGCGAGTAGGTAGGGCTAGTGAGTGGGTAAGGTTAGCGAGTGGGTAGGGTTAGCGAGTGTGTAGGGTTAGCGAGTTGGTAGGGTTAGCGAGTGGGTAGGGTTAGCGAGTGGGTAGGGTTAGCGAGTGGGTAGGGTTAGCGAGTGGGTAGGGTTAGCGAGTGGGTAGGGTTAGCGAGTGGGTAGGGTTAGCGAGTGGGTAGGGTTAGCGAGTGGGTAGGGTTAGCGAGTGGGTAGGGTTAGCGAGTGGGTAGGGTTAGCGAGTGGGCGACACAAGCGAACGAGTGAGGTTAACGCGTAGATAAGTAGACGAGAGATTGGGTTAGCGAGTGGACGATATTCTGGGCGACTGATCATGAACTCAACTGGTTTCTTATTTCAGTGATTCTCATTGGTATGACTACCAATTGTTTGAAATAACACTATTATTATCATTACGGTTTTCATGTATTATTACTATCAAAAACTTGCACGGTGGGGCTTATTTTTAGTGGGGACAAATAAAAAATCCCCAGGGTGTGAATCGCTGCGTTTCGTGCGAGACCGCTGTTTCGATGCACGGTCGTTGCCGCCCCAAACCCCGAGGTCCATCTTACAATGGGATCGAGCAGGACGCGGCCCGACTTCTCCGGTCGCTTCTGGCCGATTCAGCGGGCGGGCGCGTGACAACTTGACCCAGTGCCCGGCCTTCCGTCTCGTCACCGAGTGTGTGCGGACGAGCCGAGTCGTAGGTGGGACTCTCCCTCAAAGTCCCACCGCGTGCGCCTTCCCAGAACTGGTTCCGGCGTCCACACCTTCCACTTCTCCCGCGAGTCGCCTCCTCCGCGGTTCCATGCGCCCGCCGCGCCGCGCCGCGGTAGCTCGTGCAGAAACGAGCGCTACTGGCGCGGTGCGCGGGCGGGGGCGGGGGCGGGGGAGGCCGGTGAGCGCGCGTAATGAGAGGCGACGTGGCGTGCCAGACGCACGCGCGGCAGCGCTAATCCGGCGGGCGTGCGCGGCCCACCGCGGGGCAGCCGCTCAGGCGATGGCACCGGGCGTGCGAGCGGATGGACCACGATTTGAATAGCCGGTATCGATACCATGTCTATGCTGGAAACGTAATGAGAAAAAATAATGCTGCTGTATGAAGTGGGTTGGGAAAATTCCCATGTGCATACAGTACGTTAAGAAAAGTTGCAGTTTTTTATTGTTTACAACACACCACGGGTGTTAAGACATGATAATGAATTATTCCTGTTTCTTTATAAAAGAGATTTAAGACGAAAACATTTAAGTTTGCAGAATGACGTATTTGGTTTGTCTGGTACATAAGTAACCCGCAACAAAGATGCGAGTTACGAGATGGAACAAGGATAACAAGATGAAGTCATTGACCTTGACGAGCCAATGGAAGAGGATTTGGATATTATTCAAGATATTAGATATTACCAATTATTGGAAACAATATTATATACAAAAGTTATACTAATAAAAGACACGCTAATGGCATTATTTTGTAATTAGCAGATGCCCATAGAAACCAGGGCCTGCACAACCTACGCGTCGCTGAGGGCACGATCGTCATCTAAAATATTAATTTTCTTTTTCACGCTATTAATTACCTACTTTCCTTTTTCTAATTAAAATGTAAATTGATTCACAGGGCGCCGTATTTTTTACACAGCTTTATTGGATATAAATTACGTAAAGGAGTTAGCGAGTGGGGGAGGTTAAGTAGAGAACCGTTTTCGCAGTAACATACAGACATATTTTGCATACTAACCTCACGGATTCTCTTGATCCTTGAAGGAAATCTTGTACACACAAAATGTAGACAATATTACCGTCTTTCATTTCTTGTAAGGTTAATATTTACGACAAATTGATAGTTTTTAAGTTATATGGAGATAAAGTGGGATAATTTCCGTTCTTTTTGTGCTTCGTTTATATCACCAAATTTCGCGGTGCTCTCACAGGTAAACCGTTATTTGGAGGGAAAAATCTCAAGGGCGTTAAATGTAAGTAATTTTGTCTTCTTTTATTTCATTAATTACGAAAACTGCATGGCTTTTGAGATATTTTGAAAGATTTGAAAAAAGACGTGATTTTTATACATTTTTTGCGTATTTCCGGGCAAAATTTTTGTAGGCAAACCCGATATTCCTGTTTAGCGACTCAAAAAATATTTAGGAACCAAATGCCAAATCTACACGAAAACTCTCTCTTATTGTCTACCATTTGACTGGACTTAAAGAACATACAGGGAATGAAACGTGGTATAAATTCCTTAACACTAATTTAATCACGAGTTTGAAAGATGTTTGTAAGTAAATAGTCAAATTTCAAACTTTTTGGTATTTTTGCTTGTTACCCCTACAAAAGTAAGTTTTGAAATATCGCTCTTGCCAATATTTACATAATGGACATATCTTAAACATTATCTCTTTTGTGAGTACAATTGTTGAAATAATTCCGTGTGAAGTTTCTGAAAAAAATATAAAGTTTTGGGTGAAAATAAGATTCAAAATGCGTATTTTCAGAAATGTTCAATAGTCATTTTCTTTCAAACGGCTCCAAATTCTTCTCAATAAAATCTGTTCTTCAAAGAGAGATTATTAAATAAGATCATGTATTAATTTTTGAAAGTACCGTATGAGTAGACTTCGCGAAATTTTTCATGAGTTGTATGTAAAAATATTTTCTCAATTTTTCCCCTAATTTATCCAAATTATTTCTTTATTTTTTTAACGAACAAAACAAAGAAAGCTTATGGAATTGTCTTTTCGAACATATCCCGTTTTCTGGAAACACCTTGCATTTTGAAAAATGCAACACAAGAACACCAACAACAGCAAAACAATAAACCTGGCAAAAGTACAATATTGCTGATAAAGATTTTTCCTAAATAAAATCTCTTTAAAAATAGATCTTTAAATAAGTTCATGAATATTGTTTTGCAATTTTTTGCAAGGCAATGTTTTAAAAAATCTCGAAAACTATTTCAATGTTTTCTCTTATTTTTTTCCTAGCATAGATCAAGGTACAATTAGAAACGTGGTTCTTATCTCAATTTGAATTAATTCTCTGAACTTTCGAAAATTTCTAAAGTTACAAATAATGCAAGAAAATCTGCGCTGCTGTAGCACCACTAGTTATCTTAACTCCGGAGAAAGAAAATTGGAGAGGCGGAGGCGGGCTTGCATTGCTGGCCCCGGCTGCTCCTACCGTGCACGAGGCGGCGGCGGCGGCGTCTCTGGGCGCGAAAACATCGGGTAACCTTTGGCCCCCGCGGGGCCACCTTCATAAAGCATGGGCTCGCAGCCGGCGCCGACGCCCAGCCCAACGCAGCCGCGCCACGCCGCCTTCAGGCGCTCAGCTGCACCAAAGCAGACGTTGCGGCGGGGCAGGGGGAGGTAGTTCTACATGAATGAGTAGTTACTAAGATGACAAAGTTAACACTATCCAGTAATTCACCTCATGTTACAAAGATTTGCTGGACCCAAAGTTTTAAATGAAGCAAGTAAAATGAATAATTTTACAATACCATATGATTGATTGGTTTGTGATTCCGCGCGCGTCAACGGCTAAGATCGTTAGTCCCATAAGTGCAGTGCAAGTGTTTTCCTCCTTGGGAGATGGCGGTGATGTTTTCCTAATGGATCATGAGATCTGGCGCCGACCTGCCCGTCGGTTAGCGAAGTTTTTCCCAATCAGGTATCTCCCACCGCCCCAGCCGGGACAACCTCCCGCGTTTATTTTGACGCGCCGTTAGTTCGGAAAATGGCCTGGCGGCGAGTCGGCTGTTTGAAATTCTTAGAAATTTTGTGATTGTTGGCGATCGACATGAACGTAACGATACAGAGCCTTTATTTATTTAACCTTAATGATACAATGTCTCTACTTTCAATAAAATTGTTAATTCAAATATAGAATATTCGAGAAAAATTTAATACAGTAGAAGAATGTGTAAAACAAGTTATGTTTTTAAGATGGATATCACGTAATGGCAACGTTATTAATTTGTATGTATTTCACACAACGCTCACAGTGAGATGAATCTCAAATGATGTACTACATTTATTACTTACAATACATACACTAAGTGATCAAAAGTATCCGGACACGTCCAAAAACATACGTTTTTCATTTTAGGTGCATTGTGCTGCCACCTACTTCCCTGTATTTTATATCAGCGATCGCAGTAATGATTAGACATCGTGAGAGAGCAGAATGGGGCGCTCCGGGGAATTCACGGACTTCGAACGTGGTCAGGTAATTGGGTGTTTACTTGTGTCAGATGTCTGTACGCCAGATTTCCACACTCTTAAACATCCCTAGGACCACTGTTTCTGATGTGTTAATGAAGTGGAAACGTGAAGGGACACGTACAGAACAAAAGCGCACAGGCCGACCCCGTCTGTTGACTGACAGAGACCGCCGACGGTTGACGTGGGTCATAAAGTGTAATAGGCAGACATCTATCCAGACCATCACACAGGAATTTCAAACTGCATCAGGATCCACTCCAAGTACTATGACAGGCAGGATGTGAGAAAACTTGGATTTTATAGTCGAGCGGCTGCCCATAAGTCACACATCACGCAGATAAATGCCAAACGACGCCTCGCTTGGTGTAAGGAGCGTAAACATTGGACGATTGAACGTGGAAAAACGTGGTTTGGAGTGACGAATCACGGTACACAATGTGGCGATCCGATGGCGGGATGTGGGCATGGCAAATGCCTGGTGAACGTCGTCTGCCAGCGTGTGTAGTGCCAACAGTGAAATTCGGAAGTGATGGTGTTTTGGTGTGATAGTGTTTTTCATGGAGGGGCTTGCACTCCTTGTTTTGCGTGGCGCTATCACGGCACATGCCAACGTTGATGTTTTAAACACCTTCTTGCTTCCCTCTGTTGAAGAGCAACTCGGGGATGGTGATTGCTTTCAACAAGCACCTGTTCATACTGCACGGCCTGTGGCGGAGTGGTTACATCGACAATAACATTCCTGTAATGGACTGGCCTGCACAGAGTCCTGACTTGAATCCTATCGAACACCTTTCAGATGTTTTGGAACGCGACTTCGTGCCAGGCCTCACCAACCTACATCGATACCTCTCCTCAGTGCAGAAAAAAAAGGAATGGGCTACCATTCCCCAAGAAACATTCCAGCACCTGATTGAAAGTATGAGTGCGAGAGTGGAAGCTGTCATGAAGGCTAAGGGTGGGCCAACACGCTATTGAATTTCAGCATTACCGATGGAGGGCGCCACGAACTGGTAAGTCATTTTCAGCCACGTGTTCGGATACTTTTGATCACAGTGTATATTACGAACATGCTAGAAAGTATTATTCCACAATGAATTTTTGGTTTGGACTTTTTAAATTTTGAATTGCAGGGTTAGTGGGGAAAATTTTGCATATTATATGACACCGCTACGGCTCAACCAAGCTCTAAGCTCGCGAGTCATGTGTGATAATGTCGTGCATGTAAATGTAAATGAATGAATGTAAGGGGTGAGAAAAGAATAAGGAAGAGGAAAGAAAGACCGCGCGCTGTCCGTTTGTTAGCGTACCACTTTGGTATTTGCCTGGTGTTGATTAGAGAAACCACGGAAAACTACACCGATCGGAGCAGCCGACCGCTAGAATTCTCATTCATACGGGCGGCTGAATTCTATCTACCTGGCAAACTAGAATCGAAAATTTAGTCACCGTGGGACTCGAACCCTAGTACCTCCCGTTCTGAAGCGCTGCAGTGACATCAGTTGATGCCCTGAGCCATCGCATCACGCTGCTGATAAATCGATTGAAAGTATCCAGAAAAAAATTGAATGGTTCATTTCTCCAAAGCATTTGCTGTTGGAAACATCCGTGTGTCATTCCAAAAACCTCCAACTTATCAGAATACAATTGTAAATTTATATTTCTAAGTATTTCTAAAATTAATATCGCAGATTTGATTCAAGTTACATAATAAATATTATTTACCGTTGTAATGAAGTACAGTACAAAGAAGGTACGAATTAACGAAAGGCTCTCATAGAATATAACAATGAATAATAATAGTGATCATATCGTTTAGAAGTTAATGTTAAAATAATAAATAGAAATATGGTTGAGTGTCGAGCCATGAAGTATAAAATAAAAATCAAAAAAATCCCGTAATTGTGAGCACTCAAACACTTGAGTAAATAAATATTCAAATTACAAAGAAAGAAAACTAGTTATTGATTAATTTTAAGCAAAATGTATAAAGTAGTAAACAAATTGTCACAATGTCCCGAACGAGTCGTGATCGGGGGCCTATATAAGACATCCAGCAGTCAGCGCAGCAAATCCTTCCATACCCATCCGTCGACATTCTCTCTGCCCCTTTTGCCGAACAGGTTACTGATTATCTTAGTAGACGCACAGTTTGATGATCACCTTTCTTTGAAAACCTTTCCTCTTCTTTGGGTCTCGATAACTGAATAAGTTGTCAACGGCAAAATGGTCTACAATCGCCATCCTATGCAGATCGTAAAACCTATCTAAGATGGATCCTGGATAAGGCGGAAAACTACCTTCGCCAGAAAAATCTTGGAACGAACTTTTACTTCGCCGGAAAAATCTTCGAATGGACTATTTTCCAATGCAAAGTATACTGGATAAGCCGTGAACCCGCCTAACGCGGAAAAAGAAAGGAATTTTTGTATGACTGTATTAAAAATTCTGGATAAGACGGAAAACAAATATTGTTCTTTTATTAAACATTGACTTGAACGTTTGGCGACATGGTCTCAAGAGACACAGCTGTGCTCGTTCATTCGGTTTCTCAGCCACCGTCGTCCGAACGTCGCATTTCCAACACTACTCGTGCTACACTTTATTTGTAGCACTGACAAGCATGCCAAGTGTGATCCTTCCACTGTTTTGTAATGCGTGCTCTGGATTCTGTGGTTCTAAACGTTTACTGTTCTTCAGTTTGACGAGTTCCAGGTGTTGTGTTAATCAAGTGTTTGTAATGTCCGGCAGAAAATTGAAAAAGTTATCATTTGGTGAGAAAATTAGACTGAAAAATACGGACAAAGCAACACTTCTGACAAGGTTTTGATAAGGGAATTTAAAGTTGGGAAAATTCAAGTGCATGACACATTAAAAACAATGATAAAATCGAGTATGAATGATTAAAAGAACATGTTTAAAGGTAGTTGCCACAATATTCACGAGGACCTAGGCGAATAGCCGAAGCCTAAATCATCAGATGAATTCAGCTGTTCCTACTGAAGAAAATATTTTCTCTTTGGCTTTTTGTAGTCTTTTGTTTCATTAGACTTCGTGTTGCGTTGCTGTTCTCGCCCGGGGCTTCGGGGCTTCGTTTCTTTGAATTGTAGTTTGTAGATGAGATAAACTACAACCTATTCCATCTTTGAACGACTGCGTTTTTTGAATTGACCATATTTGTTGCAAAACTGAATAAGCTGGAAACCTGGACAAGACGGAAGAAAATGTTAGACCCAAACGATTCCGGCTTAGACAGGTTTTACTGAATTTTAAAAACCTATACCATCCGCTTACGGGCCAGTAACTGCTATGTGCACATGCATTCAGTAATGCAGGTGCGTCTTTTACAAAGATGTGTTTATTTGAAGAGAAGCTAGAGAGAGGCGTTCCGGGGCTATCGGGCTCTTGTCAGCAGACTGACCTTAGCCGGTCCGCAATGGGTGCAGGGATATTGTTGCAATAAATATGGGTCGGTATTGAAAATATGTCCTGATGTGTACAGGAGCGTTGTGTTTACAAAACTAGTTTTAAATAAATGAGGAAGAATTTCTGGTAGTATAATATCCAAAGAGAACCGCTTGAAGAAACGAAGACTTACATTTGTCTTGTTACCATTACATCAAGATTTCAAGATCTTTGTTCAATAAATTTTTAAAGTCTGTTTTTGAAATTTCCTGAATTGTTTATGAAGGAAATGAAAGTTCACAATGCATTATCTGATTTCTGAGTGTTTATATGTATAGTAGTGAAAAGACCTGGTCATCTCTCGCGGAGGCACCCATGTTTTCCGTAAGGGACGTGATTCATACAATCCACGAAAAATAAATTTCTTGATACTCTGCTTTTGTCGCATGTTCTATATTTGCTTACTCTTTGTTTGATGCTTGCTCTGTGATTGGATGAGATAATTTATCAACAAGTAAATAAACAAAGGAGGAATAAAATGTAAGGGCGATTTTTATCACATTATTAGCAATTTATGTTGAAAAGAGACTGATTTTTCATTGATATAAAATTTGGAATCCTGCTTTTATTGTACTTGCATGAACACTTTGAATTCCTTTTCTGGCAGACCCCGTTCGTATTGTTTCTCTTTTTTTAGACAAGAACGCAAACATTCGCAACAGTTTCCTTGACAGCATGCAATCTCACAAAGTACCACCTTCCACTTACGCGAAAGGCAAACGATGAAGCAAAATGTAAATCCATGTTTCTCCTTTGCCCATATCTTCTAGTTCGAATCACAGGTTGTCGATCGAGAACCGAACATCGTTGTCGGAGCTATATGTGATCACATCGTCTGAGATGACCGTTTCGTAGAAATGCACTCCTGACTTTATGTTGTGTTTTTCTTGGAGTTATGCGTATGGGTACGCCTGCGACTCGCACTCCTTCCAAAGAAGGTTCAACTCTCCACAGAAGATCATCACCACACAAAGTGATAGAATTGAAGAAGAAAGCTAAGATCATCTTTACCACTTTGATTTGCAATGCATATTGAAACAGATTAAATTATTTTTATATAACGTATAATTATTTGTTATACTATGTTTTAACCTAAGATTTGTAGTTTTCTTTAAACCATTGAAGGAAGTTAGAAAGTGGTCAAGCCGGTCTTTTTCCTTCTTTTAGTATATTATTATTATTATTATTATTATTATTATTATTATTATTATTATTATTATTCCTATTATTATTATTATTACTATTATTATTATTACTATTATTATTATTACCATTAATTCTACCATTACTATTACTACTACTAGTAATGATCTTCAGCAGCGAAAATGGTGATACACAAAAAAGTTTCCGCAAATTTAGCACGCACGCTACTCAAGAACAACAACTTAATACTCTCGTACTACACCGTGACAAATTAAAAATTTTAACAAATAGTCTTCATTAATATTGCAATACATAGTATACATAGAACAAAACTATTGCAGTACTCATATATAGTACAACAGTTCTTTACAAACCAAGAACATCAACAACGCTGCTTTTTCATAATGCAACACTTGAATAGCACATATCTTATGGCGGGGAATCTCTTCCTTCGAACCTTGATCTCACATGATCAGATCACAAATCTCACACATCTCACAGATCTCACAAAATCAGATGTGTCCTAAGTTCTGACGCACTGAATATGATAATTCAGTCAGTACAGGCAGTATGAGAATAGTTGGAGTAAGATAATTAAATTATTAAATTTTTCAGTTGAAATGGAAACTTGTTGATTGAGAATTGCTGATGACACCAATGTCGTTTGCAAATCAATAATAAATAGTACGATTTCAGATGTTTAAAATTTGTAAAATTACTATAAACGATGGAAAAACAGATTTAGTACAGTTTTGCATTAAAAGCGACAATCACAAAGCGAACAATATGCCCTTCGCTGAAGTTGCGACAACAAAATTTGTGGTCTCTCAATTAAGTCCAACCTCAAGTGCAATATCCATGTAAATGAATTGAACACTAGTAAATTAACTTCATTATGTTACGCATTCAGAATTCTTTCAAATTTATCTTGCCTTTGCCTTCTTGCAGCTCGTTGCGTGTTTTTGCAACTTTACAAGAGATACGGCATAATACTCGGGAGAAGCCCATTTCTTAGCGCTCAGACATTTAGATGGCAGGAGAAATGTTCGAATAATAAACAAATGGCATCCACGTAATTCCTGCAAGCCTTTCTTCACTTGGTTAGGAATCTTACTATGTTACCTATTTCTTTACGACATGATTACGTTGGAAGACATAAGATGGCGCCAAGGAGCTTTGATCTTTTCATGTGATTACTAGATGATACTTGGGTGAGTATCTAATTTCACCATTTTCAACTATTTACATTTATTTAATTATTTTAATTTTGCTGTTTAATTACTTAAAATGATTGTATATATTTTCGTCATTGTGGTGCCACTGATGATGGGAGTACTCTTCCCGAAACATATGTAGCCAATGTTTTAAATTTAAATCAAATAATTTTAAAAGCGTTAAAACACACACACACACACACACACACACACACACACACACAAAACATCTCCTTTTTACATTTCGTGCTTTAACCTTCATAATCAAAGCTTCTCAGCTACTATTCCAAGTTCGTCGATGCACCTTATTTTACGAAATGCTTCGTGAAAAAGTAGGCGTTCCCTTACAGCCACAATTGCTCGAACACGTAAATATATTATTTTAGTCTTTGTCGATGTAGATGACAGTGAAATGTTATTCGAGCAACATTGTAAGTGTTGACCTAGTTCTTTAAAAAAGGGACATTGCCATCTGTGTCTCCACGGAAAGGACCGCAAGTACATAAAATGGTAAAAAAATATGCTTTTCTCACGTCTCAAAAAGTGGAGGTGAATAAACTTGCAGACTTGTAATAGATTGCTAAATACTACTTGTATTATTGGTTCTAAATATGCAAAATTTTTCTTCAAATGGTTCGGGCTTGACACTCCCTCCCTGATTGGTGTTTTCCGGGTGCCGGAGTGGTATAGGTTTTGATTGATTATTTGATTAGTGACACCGAACGCGACAACTGATGAGGTCATTAGTACCGTAAGTGTTGTGCATGTTTTTTCGCTGAATGAGGCGGTCATCTTGCCTGGCTGGTTAGCGAGATCCAACGCCGACCTCCCCGCCGGCCTTCGTTTGTTTCTTCAACCAAGTATTTCCCACCAGCGGGGCACCCCACCCCCAGCCGTGATAAGCTCCAAGCACCCGTCAGGTCTCTCAGGATTTGTGGCAGTGTAGTGTCTGTAAGAGTGTAAGTAAGATGTGAGAATACGTCAAGGAAGAGGAGTCTCGAACCCTAGCCACTCTTATGACATCAATTGTTGCCCTGAGCCACCTAAGCCGATGGAACGGCTTTGGAATGCGACTGTTAATGATACGAGTATCATAAATGCCGCACAACTGTCTAGTGAACATTTTAGCGCGCATGTTAACTTCCTGCCAGCGTGCTAGCCGTCCACTGCTCCGGCTCGTCGCCTCGTGCCGCGGCCGGACAATAGAGTAGCGCAGGCCGTTGGCGCGGACAACGACACGCCAGCACTTCAAAAACTGCAAATATATAAAATAAAATTGCAGAAAATATTCGTAAATTATTACTAAATGCTTCTTGTATTATTGGTTCTAATTACATATAATTGTTTTTCTTCAATTAATTTGCAATTTTTTCCGGGATCCGGCATTGACACTCCCTTCCTGATTTGTGTACTCCGAATACCGGAATGACATTGGTATGCGACTGTCAATGATGTCGTAATTGATGATCATAAATGCCGCACAACATCTAGTGAACATTTTCGCGCGCGAGCGTGCGCCTGGCCGCCTACTGCTCCGGCTCGGCGCCACGGTCAGACAATAGAGTAGCACGGGCCGTTGGCGTGGACCGCGACACGGCTGCTCCTCAAAACTGCAAATATATTCAAATAAATTTGCAGAAAATAATCTTAAAATATTGCTAAATGCTACTTGTACTATTGGTTCTAAATATATAAATTTTTTCTTCAATTAGTTCGCAATTTTTTCCCGAGATCCGGCGTTGACTCTCCCTTCCTGATTGATGTACTCCGGGTACCGGAATGACATCGGTATGCGTCTGTTAACGATGTCGTAAATGATGATCATAAATGCCGCACAACATGTAGTGAACATTTTCGCGTGCGAGCGTGCGCATGGCCGCCCACTGCTCCGGCTCACTGGCCGGACAATAGAGTAGCGCAGGCCGTTGGCGCGGACAGCGACATGGTGCTGCGCGGCGCGGCGCACGCGGCACTGGCGATATAGCGCCCCGAAAACCCCTCGCAGACGGCGGCAGCGGCGGGGCGCCGCCTCAGCGCGGAGGTGTTGGGTTCCCGGTCTCGCGCCGCGTCGCGTCGCGTCGCGACAGCGCCACCCAACGAGAAGGTCCCGCGGGGGCCGGGGTGAACGCTCGCGCTGCCGTATTTATGTTGGGATATTTCACCACGTTAAGTGCGCGCCGCCTAGACCACCCGCTTGCTGGCTCGCCCGCTCGCGGCGGCGGCGGCGGCGCCTATTTACGCAGTGCAGCGTATCACGCTGGCGTAGGTGAGGGACGATGCGACGCGATGCGACGCGACGCGACGCGTCGCGACGCCTCGCGACGCCGCGTTCTCGCCGGACGATTGCCGGGAGGGCCGACACCTAACGACGACGGCGGAGGTGCTAAAATTGGAGTTTAATATTTTCTCACCTGGCGGGTTACGGCGTTAAGCGGGACTATCAGGCGTATCTCAAGGGTGAGAAAAGATTTTAAAAAATGGTTATGTGAAGTATGTAATATTTTGCAATTTAAGAGGTATGCTTTGGATGAAAACAGCCGTAAGAAATGTAATCCATGAAAGCATATCTTCTACTACAAGTATTTTTTTCATTTGGTAATATTTTTGTAAAATACAATATTTACAATGGGAGGACGTATCCCACATATTTGTGAGGACGGAATGTATTTTTTCTAGGAAGCATCGTATATATTCGGTGGCAGTGAGCAGATTTTGGTATACTTGAATGTTGACTCGTATGTACGATAAATATTTTTCGGTGATTCTCACATTATCATGCTCACAGCACATTTGCTGTGCCCTAATTGGTGCGGTTGTATTGTCTGTGTTTGTATGGCGACTGCTAAAATGCTTAGGGGGTGGGTGATCGTTGGTATGATTTCGGGATTCTCAGTGTTTGTAAAGCGTCGCGACATATCTGAATAAAGCTATCTGAATTTAGGGTACGATACTACCTGAAATATACAAATGGGAAATGGACACACACACGACGGGTACAGTATAGCTCAGTGAAATATTTATAAGTTGATAATGATATGCTTAACAAGGAGTAGTATAATTATTCTTATCTGCAGTGGAAATTGCAAATTTATTTATTTATTTACTTATTTGTCAAAAAAATAGTAAAAACTGTATATGACGTGTGGGGAAAGAAATTTATCTGCGCACATTTTCTTGAGGGCCAGAATTTTATTTTAAAAAAAATCGATTATGGAACTTACATCACCCTCTCTAGTCTAATTTCCTTCTAATTATGTGGCTCAGACTTGTTCAGATCGTGAGTACAATTCATATGAAGACTGATAAGAGAATTAAGTATCGATATACTATGTTTGATTTTGGGAAAGAGTATAAGTGAATAAAGGACTTTTTTTCTTTCTTGATCACTTATCCTTGGGAGTTAGGTTCGATACTTTTGACTGTGAAGAAGCGCAAACTTCCAGTGGCTGTGTTTTGCTTATGACGTATTTTCTGGTCTCGTGCGATGTGAACCTGAGTTCCTGACACCCCGACAAGTGGCAGAGGGATGGCGGCGATGAAAGGAGGTGAGACCTTGTGCGTAACCATGCTCGCCCCTTCGCTTTCTCGCACACAGCCGATCCCGCAATTCTATTGGAACTGTCATCCGGGCACCTGTGCAGGATGAGAGGGGTGTTCAACAGTCGTTTCTAGTCTCGCAAACTCGTGCATGTTTCAAAGCTAAAATGACAGTTTTTTGTGGACTGTATCAGTTTATGAACGTCTTGATCTCCATTAGAACTCCCCTGTTCCTCCGTTTCCAGGGACTTTCCAGCGTGATCTCAGCGTCGTGCTATATCGTTATTTCATCGATTTCCACATCCACACTGCAAGTTCCTAAGAAGCAACTTTAGGCCGCGGCGAACTCTCGGTCCTCGAGAGGTGGCTCAAGGCATCAAATGATGTCACTGCAGTGCCTCTGATAGCTCCTAGGTTCGAGCCCCAACGGTGGCAGGATTTTCGGCACTGGCTAAGACGGTACGACGCATTCAGTCTCTGTCTGGAGGAGAATTCTAGCGGCCGGCTGCTCTGATCGATAGCTTTCCGTGGTATTTTCGATCAACATCAGGCGAATACTGGAGCAGGACCCTAACAAACGGACAACGGACCACGCGCGATCTTTCCTTCCTCTTCCTTGTCATAACCTCACATCTAACTTATATAAACACACACACACACACACACACACACACACCACTACCACACGTCCTGGGAGACCCGACGGATGCTTATAACGTGTTCCGGCTGGAGGGGGGTGCTCCGTTGGTGGGAGATACCTGGTTGGAGAAACCCCCCACTAGTCGACGAATATGTCGGCGCCGGATCTTACCATCCTACGGGGGAAGACTCTCGCCATCTTCTGAGGAAAAAACATGCACTGCACATACAGGACTAACGACACGCCCGGCATCACTAATCAGTCAAGAGACCATCCCTTGACCTCCACCGTCAAAGATCCACCTCCGAGAGGACTTTTGCGGCCTAAAGTGTCTGAAACGAGGCACGGAAAGAACACTAGCTGTCTAGCTAGTGTCGAAAATCTTGCAACCGTCGGAACTCGAACCCTAGGACCACCCGGTCAGAGGCACTGCAGTGACATCGATTGACGCCCTGAGCCACCTAAGCTGGTGCGACATCTGGATGGATGATCATTCAGTCGGCTCTTTTACAGCAGTTCTCCTGGGAGACGTTGGTTAAGTATATACTTTACCTATTGTTACAAATTTCTTACATATTTAAATGTCAAAACATTACACCTCCCGTTAATAATATGTTGTTCCTGAAATCATCTTTATGTAATACTCGGCTTTTATGATCTTTGGACCTTTGCTGTGAATTGCGCTTGTAGCTCCCTCTCGCTTCTCGAAAATCCAGTACTCCGAATCAATGATAAGCGGATATTTGCAATGCAGTAAGAATTGCAGCCACGCACTGGGTCGTATTTCTGTCCATCCGTAACTTTACCGAAATATGACTTTTCTCACAGCTCATTGTATTATTGTGATTCTTGCACCCCCTTACACTCTTCTGCCAGAGATGTAGAATCCGAAACCTAGTTTTGAAATGCCACCCCCTCGGGCGTCTCAAAAAAAAAATTATATGGGGTACTACGTATGCGCTTTATATTTTGTAAATTACTCGTTTTATATTTCGAATATAACCCGTTTTATGTGGTATAAACTTGCGCTCAGTTCTGTATAGGAGCCTTCGATGAACCGCTACAAACCAATTTTAAGGTCGTATTTGCTTTAATTTTTTTCAACAAGTTAGAAACGTTTGTATCGAGCAATTTTCAACACTGTTATGAGCTTGAAGTTTATACAATTTCTATTTTTTTCTAAAAATAAAAAAGATATTAATGTAGTATATTTTTATTACAATAAATTTTGTTTCCTAATAATTACCATTCTTGTATTTTTATTCTTTGCAATGATTCCGTAGAAACTCTATTTATTTTTTTAAATAATAAAACTTATCCTTGGTACGTCGGATGGCCATTTATTTCAAGCACACCTTATTCCTTGGTACATTTACACGCCGTTAAGTTGTCTTTAAGCACATTGAAAAAATTGTTACTTTCGTCGAATGTTAATATGCTAATTTCAGATTGCAAGTACAAGCATAGTTGACAAGCAGAATTGCACCTTTGAGCATTGCCATATGATACTTTCTCCTTTTTTTGTTTTTTTTATTTCTAATCGTTCTACGTTGGCTCACAGTAATTGTCGCAACAACTCAGGTGCCCTGTGTGCGTGATGCAATTCGATTCCGCAGTTTCTGCTCTTGGAGCATCTGAAACATTCATCGCCACACAAACAGCATGTGATTCAGAGGGCGAGCTTGCAGTATCCTGCTCGGTAATGCATGTTCATTGCACCATAGGCGCGGAGTATATTTATCGTTAAGGCACTTTTCCTCATTGCAATATAGTGGGAGTCTGTTTGAATTTTTACCTATTCAATATTGTACGCTTACTTTTCGTATGTTCACATAAAATGTCGTGATGTCTAGTAATGGTGCAAAAGTGAGGGCTGTGGTTAGCTTAACCATAAGTTTACAAGTTACTCACATTAAATCAAGTCGTCACAGTAGGTCCTGTTGCGGAAAGGCACTTTTATGGACATTGACTCTAAAAATAGAGTAATAATACGAGTAGGAATGAAAATTCAAATTTATTATTCTAAAGCAATTTTTTGAAGAAAAAGAAAATACAAATGGAGGAAATATTTATTAATTTACATTGGATAAAAAATAGGGATTCATGGTATATGAATTGTGTACGTATCTAATGGCAACACTCATGAAATCAATGTTTGATAAAAAATAAAGTAACAACGTCTTTAACACTTAGAACACACTTGCAAACAAATGAGCTTTTTTAAAGCCTAGTTGTTTTTTGAGGAAAATTTGTGAGAAGCGGCAAGTGTTTGCTTACAGTGTCCCACAACAGCTAAGAAGAATGTAGAAAAGAATTCATTCTCTGAACATAAAAATGTATTTACGGAGACCCATTCCATTTTATAACAAGTCCAGAGGGTTGTTGAAATAATAAATGAAGAATTGAAGAAAAAGAGGGTTTGTTCAGAAGTTTTCTTCCATATGAGTCAAGCGTTTTTTTAAATGGCAATTAAGACTACTGTATAGATTCAAGAAGATGCTTCCTTATTCAAATTAATTAATAATAAAAGCCTTGAAAGCAAAGTTTCCGAGTGAAATTTCGAAAATAGCAAACTACTTTCTTCCCCATCGCAGGTGGCGTGCCTCAGGGAAGTGTGTTATGACCAATTCTCTACTTACTATTTATATCAGCCCTACCGACGACATACATTACGATTAAAGCAATGTTTGCAGATGATACATTCCTTCTCCCTTTGCATAAAAATGCAAATGGCAAAACTATCTAAACATCATTAATAAGTGATTAAAACGTTAACGCATAAAAGTTAACGAAACCAAATCAACACTCGTACCATTCATTGTAAATAAAACTGTCCTCCAATGTAAATTAAAACCAAACAATGCCTCGCGCGATGAAGCACTTATCAATCAACTTGGATAGAAGATTAACCAGAAAATAACACTCAACTACGGAAAGTAAAGAATTGGATAAACTGTTTATTTATTTATCAAAAAACAGTAAAAGCTGTATATGACATCTGGGGAAAGAAATTTATCTGCGCACATTTTCTTGAGGGCCAGAATTTTAAAAAAAAAATTAAAAAACGAAAAAATGAATTTAGAAAATAATTATTTTAGAAAAATAAAAATATTTGAAAAATGTTTTTTCCCGAGTTATAGAAAATCAATTTCAACTGTAAATGAACTACAAGCAAAAGGAGTGCTCAACAAAAGTACTTTTTAAGTTAAAAGTAAAATCTTTTCTGCTGCAAAACTGTTTCTATACAATTAGAGACTATACTGATCGTGAAAAAGAAAACTAATGTTTAATGTAACAAAACAAAGATATATAAAGAATTAGTTTACGTTTGCATTGTATACATTTTAAAAAATATTTAATACGCCTGTAACAAGTAATGTACTTCAGCTTCCGGGTCAATGACCCCCATCTCTATTAGGTTTTTGTCCAGTTTCCCTGATCCATTGAGCAAATGCTGAGATGGCCCCTTGTTTTGCTTCTGGACGTAAATGTAGCTTCACTGTGCGCACGTTTTGTTGAGCACTCCTTTTGCTTGTAGTTCATTTACAGTTGAAATTGATTTTCTATAACTCGGGAAAAAACATTTTTCAAATATTTTTATTTTTCTAAAATAATTATTTTCTAAATTCATTTTTTCGTTTTTTAATTTTTTTTTTAAAATTCTGGCCCTCAAGAAAATGTGCGCAGATAAATTTCTTTCCCCAGATGTCATATACAGCTTTTACTGTTTTTTGATAAATAAATAAACAGTTTATCCAATTCTTTACTTTCCGTAGTTGAGTGTTATTTTCTGGTTAATCTTCTATCCAAGTTGATTGATAAGTGCTTCATCGCGCGAGGCATTGTTTGGTTTTAATTTACATTGGAGGACAGTTTTATTTACAATGAATGGTACGAGTGTTGATTTGGTTTCGTTAACTTTTATGCGTTAACGTTTTAATCACTTATTAATGATGTTTAGATAGTTTTGCCATTTGCATTTTTATGCAAAGGGAGAAGGAATGTATCATCTGCAAACATTGCTTTAATCGTAATGTATGTCGTCGGTAGGGCTGATATAAATAGTAAGTAGAGAATTGGTCATAACACACTTCCCTGAGGCACGCCACCTGCGATGGGGAAGAAAGTAGTTTGCTATTTTCGAAATTTCACTCGGAAACTTTGCTTTCAAGGCTTTTATTATTAATTAATTTGAATAAGGAAGCATCTTCTTGAATCTATACAGTAGTCTTAATTGCCATTTAAAAAAACGCTTGACTCATATGGAAGAAAACTTCTGAACAAACCCTCTTTTTCTTCAATTCTTCATTTATTATTTCAACAACCCTCTGGACTTGTTATAAAATGGAATGGGTCTCCGTAAATACATTTTTATGTTCAGAGAATGAATTCTTTTCTACATTCTTCTTAGCTGTTGTGGGACACTGTAAGCAAACACTTGCCGCTTCTCACAAATTTTCCTCAAAAAACAACTAGGCTTTAAAAAAGCTCATTTGTTTGCAAGTGTGTTCTAAGTGTTAAAGACGTTGTTACTTTATTTTTTATCAAACATTGGTTTCATGAGTGTTGCCATTAGATACGTACACAATTCATATACCATGAATCCCAATTTTTTATCCAATGTAAATTAATAAATATTTCTTCCATTTGTATTTTCTTTTTCTTCAAAAAATTGCTTTAGAATAATAAATTTGAATTTTCATTCCTACTCGTATTATTACTCTATTTTTAGAGTCAATGTCCATAAAAGTGCCTTTCCGCAACAGGACCTACTGTGACGACTTGATTTAATGTGAGTAACTTGTAAACTTATGGTTAAGCTAACCACAGCCCTCACTTTTGCACCATTACTAGACATCACGACATTTTATGTGAACATACGAAAAGTAAGCGTACAATATTGAATAGGTAAAAATTCAAACAGACTCCCACTATATTGCAATGAGGAAAATACTACAGAATAGAATTTTTTGGTACCACAAGCAATGCAAGTTTCAAAATTCTCCAACGATCACAAGCTCAACTTCCGTAATTAGCAACCAGTGTACTGTAAAATGTCAGATATTACGTTCTCCATCGAGATTTAAAAATACTAGTAGTACCAGAATCTTTAAAAATGAGATACTGTAATGGGACAGTCGCGCACGTAAGGATTTCGGCGTGTGCGTAAATAATATTTTATTTAATACTTAAATTTTAGAACTAATTGAAGACCGACTGGAATTTACATGTTTACTTCGTACTTTTTAACGAAATGAGTAACTTTTTGGTACATAATTGCCTTGCAAATTAAACGTTTGCCTAACAACTAGTGTTTTGTAGTTTATGTTTACATGATGCCGTAGCTATTGTCAACTTCGAAGCTATACTTTTAGTAAATTTTATTGCATTTCTTTTTCACCTAAACTTAACCACCCTCACAACATTATTTAATGTTTGTTATATTTAATTTTGTAGCTCGTTGCTTTAAAATTGCTTTCAATGTTCTCCCACGCATCATTTTTTGTTGGTAGTGCTTGATTTTGTAACTTCATTTTCTATGATATAAATGTACTTTCTCATAGCTCTCTCATATGATTGTAACTCATATAATTGTACTCTCTCATAGGATTGTAAAATGAAAGTTAACAATATATAATTGTTATTTTAGAGAACACCTGATGAAGAGACCGAAACGTTGTGGAAGATATAAAGAAATGATGTTAAATAAATAATGGTTATCTTATAACCAAAAACATACTACCAACAATAAAGTAAGGACGTTATAAAAATATATACTTTCTCGTAGATTTGATGAGACCTTCTTTCTCTGAAGATGAACATTTTGCATTCCTTTCTTTACCACATTACCAAAAATCAAAAAAATTACCTCTTTGCACCAACGTACGCAGCATAGCCAAAACCAAGAAGGTTAGTTGTGGTCACTGCCTGGTTTCCAGAGTCCAGCATTATCAACCAATCCTCGGATGCATTTAAGTTATACTTTACTAAGAATTGCTTTAAATAGGGTGCTGAAAAGACGAACAACAAAGCCTGACTTAAAACGCGTCTTAAAATTAAGGATAACTATACTAAGTCATACTTAAAAAGTATTTGGTGAAACAAGCCGTAAATATCTTTAAGCCACTATATACAAGGCATAAATTTTGTCACTTTGTTAGAAGAACAGCTTTTTCGTATGTGTTTCTATGCACAATACACCGTTTTCCCAATGATCAGTATATGAACTAATTCTAAACAGAATGTAGAAAAAAACAACAAATTGTTATCCACGATCCTTGGGGGAATGTAATCACATCATTTTAATAGTTCGCTTGCTCTATCTACGACGATTGGAAACGATTTGATCAAGTTGGTTTGGAAACGTTTTGATCAAGTTTGAACATATGGTAATTCTTTTAAATACATTTTTGAATATGGTGACGTGGGAATTGAACCCGTCAGTAGCCGGAAAAGTGTTGGCTCTTTCGTTTCTCCGACGGCGTCGGATGGTCGCGGGGCGCGGGGCGCGGGGCGCGTGGTGCGACCGGCGGTTGGTTGGCTTGTGTTGTTCTGTTTGCCGCTTGGTTGACAAGCGACGGGCCGGTCGGCCGGGCCACTCCCTCGCTCTATCTCTAATTGTCCAACAGGAATTTCATCACCTAATTGATTTGTGATAACTAATACAAGACAAAAGACCGGGCCAAAATTGTAATATCCGTCGTGTGACGGGCGGCTGCGTGCTGCGGGTCGCGCCGGTTGAAAGCGGCCGCTGACGGGAGGCCGCCTCCTCCCCTCCCGGGCCCCCGGCCGCCTCCAGCGCCCGCTCCACCGCCGCTGCCACCGGCGAATGCACTTTGTAAACCAGCGCTTTCGACAGCCATCGGAATCCTTTCAGGCAAACCAATTGATTACAGAAAAGATAATTTTTTCTACCGAACTGGTTAAGGATTTAACCTATTTTCCGAGAAAAACAACAACGTTCAGTGAGAGTTGCTTTTTGCTCGAAGAATCGAACCAGTGGTAATGAGTAATTAGAAAGTATATTTAGAATGAATAACTTAATGCGTGGTCAGTACTCATAGGGATAAATACATTACGTCGTTGAAGAAACAATACCGCGTAACTGACATCCATGACATCCCTGATAACTTGGCATTTTTGGCGTACCTGATATTAAGGCTACCGTTTAATAGCGTGGTATATGTAATTTAACACTTATGAGTTATATTACATATCCGACATTATAATTTGGAAAGAGCTAAGGCCGTTGGCATTCGGGATCGGAAAAAACTGTCAGAAAGTCACTACGCGATAGTTTCTTCAAAAACGATCTGTTGTCAAGTTTCTTCAAAACATATGTATTATTTCCTACCAATATCCCGCCTCCACTTCTTCCTGGTCTAACTTACGTCCTCGCCGTCCTAAACTCCAGCCCCCTTGCATCCATTAGCCAAAGCACGACGATCTTGTCGATTCCAGACAGAAAGTACCGGTTTTGTCCAGATGTCGACGACTTTCTTGGGTCATGTGATCTTGTTCACCGCAAGCTCTTCCAACGCCTCCAAAAGACCTCCTTCAGCCTGTCTGTAGCTGGTTCACTACCATCCAACCCCCTCGCTCCGACACGCCCCGCTCACCCCACGCTCGTCTTGCTGCCGCCATCGCCGAGGGCTGTGGAAGCCGCGCAGCGACGGCGCGTCCCCGCCGGGGGCGAGAAAGGCTTTTTGCGACTCGTCGCCTTGCCTTCCCCACTCTCCACTCCCTACTTCCACTTCCCACTTCTCACTTCCAACTTCCCACTGTCCACTCTCCACTATCCACTTCGCATTCCCCACTCCCCACTCCTAACACATCACTAATCACTCTCCGCTCCCCACTCCCTACTTCCCACCACCACTCCACACACTCCACATCCTCCACACCCTCCACATTTCACATTCTCCACACTCCACCCACTTCATAACCTCCACATTCCACACAATCCACAGTCCACATCCTCCACATTCCACACTTTCCACCCTCCATCCCAGCCCCATCCCCCCAAACCAGATGCCAGCGTTGATAGGGGCGGTCGCCAGCCCTGCCACCAGTAACCACCTCCTTCCTAGGCGCCTTCATGCGGCCGACGGACCAAGGTCGCCGCCACGTGGCCAGTGTATCGTGGGATTTCATGAGCAGTGAGTACGTAGAGAATCGAATGCCAAATGCGTTCATGGTTTAGAGGGTCCTCGGAATTAACTCTGGTGAAGGATGGAATACATCCACCCCGAACACAAAGTTTTCCTGAGATACCCACGTCGTTAGTGCGTAGGGGAGGTGCATTGAGGAGGGGGACGAACACGTCACTGTTGTCCCCAGTAGGGTTTGGCAGTCACTTCTACACAGGAGTAAGCGACTTCTCTCTTATTCCGACACTGTGGCTGAAGTATTCTTTTGGAGATCGCGTTGTGGTGTTCATCCTGACGCCAGTCGGTGGGTCTGTGCGCCCAGAACTGGAGTGAAAATGCGACCGAGCTTTGGCATTCAACTCCCTCCGATCGTAAAATAGTCTCTGTGAGATGGATCCGCAGGTGTAACGTCTCAATTGTCAGAGGGTCACCGGTACGTCATCAACTTCCAGTCGTTCGCATCTCCTTATTATAAATAAGTCTTTCTCATAAACAAAAACAACAATTTAATTACAAGACTTCCGTCTCTCGATTCTTTCAAAACTCAGACGTAATCACTGATAATTTCTTTAGCAAATATGGCACACAGTTGCATAAAACCTATTTTCTGTGAAATTGAGAAGCACTCGATCTAGTCTCCACGACCTCACGAAGAATTCTGCATATTTATCCAGGGTTTTCTAACATGATACCTGGCTACCTGATACCGTTGCTAGGTGGAGACAAATGCCAATAACAGCCCGCTACATTATACTGCGATTTTTCTACGAGCGACCCTCAAGGCCACTCTCAAATCCCATCTTCGCGATGGAATATGTCACGGCATTTCGTGTCTTTTCTCGGTCTTGCCGGTAGAATTCGCATGATCGCAAGCACTGCTTCATAGGGTCGCGATCGTGCGAAATCTAGCGGAACGACTGATAAAGACGCGAAATGCCGTGACATATTCATTGCGAAGATGGGATTTGAGTGGCCTTGAGGGTCGCTCGTAGAAAAATCGCAGTATACACAGAGCACAATTAACAAACAGAGGCGCGGAAGGCCGCGAACTCAGGGCCGATGTTTTCCGAACGGCGCGTCGGCGCGCGCCGCGTGGGGGCGCGAGACCGCGAATATTAAAAAGAAGCCTCTCCCCGATCGGCGGCGGCGGTGGCGGCCGCGTCGCTTGCGGGACGCCCTCTAAACAAACACACGGGGTGAACGACCTGTCCCGATCGAGAAATATCGATTACTCTCGCATGAGCTTCAATATAACAATAGAGAGCTTTGAAGTTGTGTTTTGTTAAAACAAAACTGCGGCCGCCGCCGCGCGCGGGACGGGGTGGGGCGAGGGTTGGGGAGAGGGGGCGTTGGAGGGGTAGGGCGAGGGGGCGTTGGAGGGGTGGGGGGAGTGCGGGCTGGCGGGCCGACCGAGCGAACGCCACGCCGTGGCCGGCCCGGCCAGGCGACTCAATGGGGCGTAACGTGACATTACAGAAGAAAAAGTGTAGGAAGCGGGAGGCGAAAATAAGAGTACAATGAAGTGGCAAGTAATGGGCGCCATGCTAGCGCGTCGGGCGCTGGAAGGTCGGCGGCGCCGCGCAGCGAAGCGACGCGTTGTGCGTGAGACGGCACTCTCCCCCACTTCTCCACTCCTTCTCGCCACCATCCCCCTTCTCTGTCCCGCTTTTCGTCCAGCAACGTCCCGTTCCGCCCCGCTTCGTCCCTCGCTGTTTTTTTTATATCTGCCATCGTGTTCTCGTAATCGACTCAATTGATGTGTTATCTCATTCAGTTTTGAAAACAAAAGTTTTTATTTAAATTGACTCGCAGGAGAAACTGAAAACCTTAGAAAAAATTGAGAAAATGGCAAACCAATCAAGTTTTTGAAGAACGCAATGTGTGATTGTACGTGCAGGGGAACGTGTATTGGAAACTGATGTTTAATGTTTTTCACTGGCCTCAATGGTTTGTTTGGCACACTGGTTTCCGAACACCGATTTAATGAGTAGAAACACGGACGGGAGCTGCGTTTATTTAAAACGAAAGGACGTCCTCTGTGTGTCATGTTACTTTTGGCTAGATGAATCTTGGCAAAATAAAATCCTACACGATTTCTCGCCTCAAGCAGTTTCATTTTTCACTGCAGGGAATGACGCAAGGAGAGTAAAGATCTCTCAACATCAGTCAGCCGCGCTCGCGAGCGGGGCGCCATTTGCCTGTTGGCCGTTTTGCGGCCAATAACGGGTGTTTTTTTGATTTTCCTCCCGCCAGTGGCCCTGGCGAGGCGGTGATTTATTAACACGAGGGATACATACACTTGGCTTTTGCGGCGGAAATGGGGGCAGACTTAAATAAGTAACTTTAACTCATACTATCTTAAACTATGGAAGCAGCTGTTGCTTTGGCCGGCAACCTATGGTACATATACCCAGGGAATAGTTTTTTACTGACTAGTTATAGTTTTTTTAAGTCTTGTTGTTTCTTTTTTCCATTCATTCACACATTCATACTTATCTCCTTTTATGCTTATTTACAAGTCATACCTGTCACGCGCAATGAGGAGTGCAAACGGCAAAAGAATGACAGCCGGCGCAAGCGGGTTCCTCAAGAAGACATCCCATAGATTCCTAGCGTTACGGATATTAAACGTGACTAATATAGCTTTGTTTGTTCCCTAGCGGCGAATTTGGGAATTAGAATTAGAGAGTAGTGTTGGGAAATCAAAGATTCTGAAAACTGTGGTTAGTGGTACTAATGGATTGTTAATTTCCTAAAACGAATAGAAGCGTCAGAGGAAACGATTGTTGAAAGTAAAGGCGTCTTATTTGTATAAAATGGCGACAAAGAAGATAGAAGTACAGATGACAATCTTAACAATGAACAACGACAACAGACGCCGCGCAAAAATGTGCCACATAAAAAACAGCGTGAAATCAATACATTCCATTGAAGAATGCTCTCAGTAATTTGATTATTGTGCTTTATTACTTATATTGATCTCAGAATATGAAGACTTTATGATTCTGTAGCGTCATGGTTGCTTGTTGGTTAAATAGGGATGAAGAGTTTGGTTTTAGTGTTTTGCTGCGTTTTGAAGTAATGAAACAGCAGTGGAGTTGCCACGCGAGAGGGGACTGGGGACGTTATGAATTTGAGTGTTCGCACTGCGTGAAGTACTTTATCGTATACGATAGTCGTACACCGACGTCGTATAATGACGTCGTATAATGCGTCGTATAATACGCTCGCGCGTTGTCTATGTGCCGCCACCACGGTTGCGCCCATGATGCAATGGCAAGGGTGAGCCGCTGCGCAGCCCCGCCGGCTTCAGCCAATGAGCTTCAGGCACCAGTTTGCATCACAATATTAGCGGGAATTTTAAAAGCAGCCAGAAACCAAAACTATCTTGTTAGAAGTCGTTGTAACATATATGAAGCATTAAAAAAATATTGCGTCTTTAATTTCAACAACCACTTCATCGTGTTATTGTTGGGTGATCACCATTGAAAATTGACACTTTAAGCCATTTTCAAAACGTTTCGCAAAACTTCTCGCTTGCAATGCAGCAAGGTGTCCAGGGTCTGGTCTGGCTTTTCAAACTAAGAGCCCGTGCTGTGGTCACGTGTTTCGTGACGTACCTGGTGCTGCGCAGAACTAGTACAAATCGGTGCGCCGGTGCAGCTCACCCATGCCATTGCATCATGGTTGCGCCTTCAGTCGCAGACCTCCGATTTCCTCGCTTTGAGCTCACACCGATCTCCTGTACCCTTGCCTCTCAGAGGAAACATCGTATATCCATTTCTCTACTGTTCGTCGATCCAAAGTTCGGGAGTGGCGCACATTTTTCCCAAAACACATTGATCTAAACAACGTGGGATGGCCGGCACAGGGAAATATTTCCAACAGAGCAAGATATTTCAACAAATGAGACAAACATGCGTTGTTCAAACAGGCAAACGCCCAGAATTCTAAGAAAGGAGATCGCCTAGAACCTATCTTGCGACATTATTACGATGTCGCGGAGAAGAGGTTAATCGGTATCCCAAATCACAGCAAAGAAATAGACCCAACGTTGTGGAAAGTTCAATTCTCAACATATCACGAGGCGGGCAGTATGTCTTTTAAACAGAATTCCAACATATCAAATATTGTACACGCTAGAGTGTTCTAGAAGCCCCATACTGCGGAAAATGCGCGGGAACTTTCAGAGGGCCAGGGTACAGAGAGCGAAGGGTCGTACACGAAGAAGCAATCATATTAGTTACATAGCTACAGCGTTGCAGTGTCAGATATAGCTTTGTGATCGTTGCTCGCAATACTACGACCGCAGTGATAATCTAGTGCCAAAGTCGTGAGAGAACTCCATAAAGTATTGTTTGTCAATTGGTATATCGCGAGTTTATCGATTCGATCTTGCAGTAAGCAAACAACGGGCCAAGCTTCGGTGGCGTATGACGGCGACATTGTGTGCGACATACATGTTCCTCCTGATACGCGTCGCGATCGGGTTCCGCTTCGCCAACGACCACCGCAGACGCAGACGATAGCGCACGGCCGCCCACTACAGCCCGGTCGCGCCAGGAGAGCGACGGGCTATTTCCGCCTGCCGACCAGATCAGAGGACGCATTGGCGCCCCTCAGGGATGTCTGTCCTCGTCAGAGGCGTCATAAAAGCGTTTGCTAAGGGATTGTGCCTCGAAAATGGCTGCTTTTTTGCTGACATGCCAACAGTCATGCTTCTAAACAAACCATGAGCATCGCTCGTATTTGAGCAAAAGGGTATATGCTAGAAAAATTGAGTATTAAGTTAAGTGTAGTAATTTTTCTTTTATTTCAAAACTATTTACTTTAATTGTTTGAAAGTAACTTTAAACTAACCTAATACTATTTACTTATGTATATCTCTGTATCTGAACATTAATTATTCAACAATATCTACCCCAAATGAATTTCTTTTTGCTCTCGTCTAAAATTATAAAACAGTTTTTATTTTTACACGTTCAGATCTCAAAATTGTGATCTTGGGTTATTGTTGATGTCCTAAAGAAATAACCAAATTTTTCGTTACATTTTTACAATTTTTTCTATTTTAATGTTTTACGTAATTTTTGTTATGTTACAGAATATTTAAAAAAACTACCTGAAATTATTTTACCAGCAGTGTTTAATCAATTTTCCATAATATTTGTTATTGATAATTCGGATTATTTTTTCTTACACTAATTCAGAATTGCCAGTTGATGACCTGAGGTTCCCCCTCGTGAAGGATGTACGCAGTCCGTTTGGATTCATCACCATCAGCTCAGGTCTATTTATCTATGTCGTGTTAAGTTTGCAACAGCGGTGGGAATATTGCTTTTAGGTGTCGAAAGTAACAGCGTTGTGCTTTTAAACTTAAATTGCATGTTCCAAGAAATATTGCTTGTAGGAGAAGTGTTGCACTTCGAAAAGAATACTTCTGTTATTCTCTGCTGGTCATCAATTTTTCTATTTACATCTGGTCATCAGTTTACAAGCAAAAGCACTCCTTTTGCTTGTAGTTTTATTTACCGTTGAAATTGATTTTCTATAACTCGGGAACAAACATTTTTCAAATATTTTTATTTTTCTAAAATAATTATTTTCTAAATTCATTATTTCGTTTTCTATTTTTTTTAAATTTTGGCCCTCAAGAAAATGTGCGCAGATAAATCTATTTCCCCACACATCATATACAGTTTTTACTGTTTTTTGACAAATAAATAAAAAAATTAAAAAATAATTTCGTACGATTTTCGTCTCATTGTTGGCAAAGATAAAATGTACTCTCTAAAACCTTAAACTCAGTAAAAATCTTTATTTTAAAAATTATTTTAATAAATATTCAATTGATGCAAATTTTAATTGTGAATATGTATTTTTTGTTTGAAAGTATTCTATACGGGTAATGCACAATAAGTGTACTAAATGTTCTAGTGAACTTTGATATCACATTTTGTTTCTGACATATTTGTTCCATATTCTTGCCGTTTTCTTCACATATTTATGTATTTACAAGTGTACCCGCCAATGCTTTGCTATTGCATTGTATTTCACATCACATGCTACTGGTTTCGTTATGGTTAATCACGTTTCACGCGTCTCTCTGCAAAAATTCTAATAAATGAAAGAGTCCAGTAAGTATAGATTTGTTCTATGTCCTGTTTTGGACACGGTTGTCAAGTATCCTATTGTTTAACCGTTCTCAAGTTTGAGCTCGCGTTTGCTACGACTGTCTTGGAGAAATTTGATTTGTCCGAGTGCAAGTAATAATGCCAGCCGATGTTTCTCAATCGCAGGGGCAGAATATGGAGCAATAGAACCGCTTAATACTTGACCGAGCGGTGGGTTACGTAGGCATTCTCTTCAGGGATTTTGACGCATAAATCATCATGCGTCACACACAACAAAGCCCCCACATGTCCGATTTAATTCAAACCTCTCTTTAAATGCTCCCACTACTAATAGAAACACAGTGTGAACATTTCAGCGAAATCGGTTGAGTAGCGGTGCGGATGGTGGTGCGTTTGGTGCGGGCGGTGGTGCGTTTATGTGCGACTGACATACGCACATTTTCCTATGTGTGTGTGTGAATATATATATATCGATTTTGCCAATTCATACAAAATATTTTTAAGCAGTCTCAGGTCGAAGGGGGGGGGCGGTCCGCCTGCGGCGTGGCGCGGCGCGGCTCTCTTCTTTCATTGTGCATTTGTCGTCTGCGTCGGGTCGCGGTGGCCGACTGCGCTTTTATACAAATTGATGTCCGCTGCGCCTTGTCGCCGGCCACGATCCTCCCTCACGATAAGAGCAAAGTGCCTCTGCGTACTCCTTTGTCCTAGCTCCGGGTTCGTTACGCGAAGGGAATATGATTTTGTTGTAAGGCGACACCACGCCTGTACGGAACATTGTATGCAGATGGAATCTTCGAAATGTGGAGTACTTACATTTCAATGCCTGGAAAGCAATGGATTCACGGAAAGGGAAATAATCACGAAAGCGGCGTGAATTTAAATGATCATTTTGCTAGGATAATATTAAGAAATGTGGTCCGTCCTGTTAAGCTCTCAGCCTTCTTTTTTAGAAATAATAGAGTTAGCCCACATCCAAAGACTTCTCTGAAACTTGATGTTCTTGCTAGTGTTTTCAAAATTCTGTTTTTTCTCATTCTTTTCTGTTTCTTACATTCCTATGAGTCCTTTGTTGATAAACATACTTTTGAAAAATAGAGAAGAATGATGACCAAGATTGACAGTGGGGGCATCTGGGGTTCCAGAGCCTTCTGCAACATGGTAACCGCACACGGCGATTTGCAAAAGACGTGTTGTCGTGCAAAAGACACCATGCGATTTTCTAAATCGATGCGATTGTCAAATCCGTTCGTGTTAGCAACACTAGCGGCTAAACAGGTCAGCCGTTTTTCTCCAAAACTGAAATTCCCTACACGATTTGGCTGATGTCATGGCCTCTTGAATTTGAAACCGATCTTTTAGTTTTAGGGATCCTGTACATGAAGCCTCTGGGGCTTTTTGAAAATTTTCAAAATAATGGCTCCATCGTTTTTCATTACATTTTCGTGATCGATAGTGTGAAGGACCTTTAAGAGAATGGTGCAAGTCTCATGTTCGTTGAAGACCCTACTTTTTCGAAAATTGCAAAAGTTCTAACTTTTTTTGGCGTCTTTCTACAACTAAAATATTAAAGTTAGAGTTTTTTTCCTGAGCGAAAACTGTTCCTTAAAAATAGATTTTGAAATAAGGTCATGTATAATTTTTCGAAAATTTTAGTACTTTTCACGTAATTTTGCGTGAAAATACGGAGGAGAAAGCAAGTGCTGTTTTTTGACGACTAGTTTCCCAAAACGATGCTATAGTGCTGCTCTTTCATTCATTGCGGAGAATCTCTCAAGATGTGCCAAGATTCTTAAAAAAAGTGTGTGGCGATTAAAAGGCCCGGGGCATTTATTAAATGGAATCAGAGTACGGATTTTTTTTATATTAAGAGGCGCACAACTCTCGAAATATTGGATGGATCAATTTATCAATGTAAGGTTTGCAAGAAGAATTTATTAGTAATCGGATACATTATATGAAACCACCGTAGAAGAGGCTCTTTGAATGTAAGTCTTTAAATGGGAATATTGAAAGATTCCAACCAATGTACTGAAGAGGCAATTTAATTTATTTTATTTTCTCCTAAAAACATTGCACTAATAGCCACGAGATCTTGGTTTTCAGAATATATTGTACGAAAATGTTTATTACTTTTCTGAATATACACATTTAGCAAATATTTCAAAGTACGTTGGGCTCATATGTACACTTATTTCTGTGATATACTCGTATTATTTGCGATAGACAATGGAAAACAGACTCTTCCTTGTGTCACTATCTACAAACTCCTCGAAACTTCTGATGGAATGGAAATATGTACAATCTGATGACAGCAAGTATTGCAAACTGATAATTACATGTTTATCCACATAGGAGTGGGCCGCCTAAAACAAGAAGGAGGACGTGAGGGAGGAATTTCTGGACCCACTTTTCCATTAAACTTTATTATTTATATATGACTGCGTATTTTACTTGAAAATAAATAAAAAATACGTAAGAAGAGTCATGTTACAACTTGAATTATACAATTAATAAACACAACTGATTTTATTATGAACCCTATACGAGGTTTCAGATGTCATGGGGAGTCTTTCCTCAACGTGTCGTTTTACTATTTCTAAATTTTCAGGTTGAAAAGAGGGAAATACAGTATAGAAAATATTTTAGGAAATAAAATGTTTTATTACGTAAGGCGACCTTTTACTTAAAAGGACATGCTCCTTGGTTCACCCTGTGGGTACAACGTCGCTTATTCACACCTAAAACACCTATTGAATCAATTAGCGCGTGAAGGAATGCACAGTTGATTTCAGCCAAGTAAATTTCTCATTTTGCAATACCGATGAAAGTCTTTTTACTTGTAGTTTGTAAAACGCTGTGTTAAAAAAATGCGCTTTAGTTTCAACAACTATTCAAGTCTTTGTTAAGAAGACTGTATTTCCAGAAAGCAGGAAATTGTTACGGGAAAACGTATTTGTTGCAATGTAAATGTTTGAATGGCCGCAGTGGACGGGGGCCGACGGCCGTGGTGAGGGCAATGCCTCGCCCGCCGAGGAGGGGGCGGGGGAGGCGGCGGTGGAGGCGCAGGCGGCTAGAAAACAGTGCGCGTCCAGATGAGAAGGACGAAAATTACTGTAATAAGAGGAGACTCTAAGAGCCGTGGCGAACGCGCGCCAAAGCAGACGGAGAGGCGAGGCGAGGCGGAGCGGCGCCGAGCGGGCCGAGGCGGGGCGGAGCGAGGCGGGACGGGGCGGGGCGGTAGGGGCGGGCGAGGCAAGGCGGAGCAGCGCCAAGCGGAGCGGTGCGGTGCGGGCGAGGCCTGGCGTGGCGGGGCGGGGCGAGGTGGGGCGGGGCGGGGCGGGGCGGGCGAGACCTGGCGGGATGGGGCGAAGCGAGGCGGAGCGGCGCCGAGCGGGGCGGGGTGAGACGGGGCAAACTGAGGCGGAGGGGGGCGGGGCGGAGCGGAGCGGGGCGGGGCTGGGCGAAGCGGGGCGGAGTGGCCAGCGGCGGGGGCGCGGACGAAAGGAGCCGAGGGAGGCGGCGAAAGAAGAGCGCGACGAAGCACCGAGGGAGCGGCGGACGCGCGAAGGAAAATTTAGATTTAATCTGGAATCGTTAGGGGAGGAAATGACGTGTGAAAATGAAAAAAGGCGCGGCCAGGAAAGGCAGCCCCCATGCAATACGCATCCATATGAATAAGGATACGACATCGATGTCGATGATTTCAAAACACCGATGTTTTTGTAAAATCATGAATGTATTTTAAAGTCAATTATTTTCAAGCCGATGTTTTTTAACATATGTTTTGTGTTTTTACGTGATCGATATTTTTAAATGAAAAAAAATTATCAAAAAAATGTCTATAATAATTTTTAGAAATCCATAAACTGAGTATTCTTCAGACCAAAGTGTCCAAGGATGACAAATAAATAAACTCGAGTTTTCGTTAATAAAGAAACCTACACAATTTTCGAATGATTGAATCGGATAATCCAGTTTTGTAAATTGTCCTGATAATTTTTTGACTTTTCAGTTAAAAAAGTATTAAAAATTAATTAACGAAATCATTTTAAAATTAATTCCCCCTCCACGTGAACTTCAAAGGTTCCTAATCTAGATTTAAAAACATCGATGGTTATTAACGTCAGTGGTTTGAGACGAAGTTTTATTCATACTAATGTTTTAAATTTGAGAACTGATGCTTTGAAACATCGATGTTTTCTTGGCGATGTCGCATCTCTAATATAGCATGAAGAGAAATGGTGCTGCACTCCTTTTCAATGAATTTAATAATAATAAAACACGAATAACAGGAAATAGTTCTTCGTAAATCAACTTCAACGTAAATAATACATATAACATAATGAATTTAAACAGAGCGTATGAATTATTCATCGAAACATATGCCAAATAAATTAATGATGTACTTTCCTTCTCTGTTACGTCTTGCAAGGGCATCGAGCACTTACTCAGAAGTAATAATAATGATAATGATAATAATAACAACTAATCCACCTAGGACAACACGACCTTGTAGTTGATAATGAAGCTTCAGTTCCCCCATGAGCATGAGAGCTATGTCAGCGGTAGCCTAGCTACTGGTAGGCCTCCCATACTCAATAGATTGAAGGTGAGGGCTCAGTCGAAGAAGTACTCCAGAGGAGAGCCTCAATGGCATCTTCGGAGAAGAAAGGAGGATTGATGAAGATGACGGAAGAGGCACCTCGAACAAAACCGCAGTATCTGATCCGCAGCAGGCGGCTGCAGCCTCTCCCTCCATATTAGGAGCGGCTGCATCCACAGCGGGGAGTAAGCAGAGAGGGAAGTGTCATGAACCTTTGGACTTACTCTTATCGGCCCATGGAGGGTACAAGAGAAAACCTGGGTTGGCTCACCAGGCCACTGATTAGAGTGGAGGCCCGAACCTTGCATTAGCCGGCGAAGGAGGCTGCTTTCAGCAGTCAGTGAAAATCCCGTTGGGGTTTAGTAATGCCGACTGGCGATCGGAGGGACCCGTTGCTAGGCCCTGTGGGGGGATGTCCCAAGGCCACTGTGGGTCGCAGTAACGGATGGCAGGAAACAACCCAAGGGCTAAGTTCTGTGAACTCGAACTTGCTACCTGCGAATCTTCACTTAAAACCAATGAGAAAGAAGGTTAGAACAAGAAATGTAATGAATTTTAATGTGCCTCGTTCTACCAATGTCCAATACCTGCTCAGAAACCGGGTTAATGTCACTTTGTCGACGTCTATCCATCCCACAGATGTTAGTCCCAGGGACCCAGAGTGGGCAGTAGTTCGAATCCATCGTCAAAGATGAACAGGGGATGATCTGAAGGAGGTCATGTCGTGCTTCTACTATGCAAAAGCGAAAAATGGGGGCTCGGAAATAGAAGTTTTCAAAATATGAAGAGAGGGGAAGCCAGATATGATACCTACCCTAGATTCAAAGAAGCTTGCCACGACGATAAATACTCAGCAGTAGAAAATTCAAAGCAGAACAACTTGCTGAAATGCGGAGTATGTTCTTCGATGGAACTACCCACATGACAAAAATGTAGAACTTAAAAACGATGGTTCTGTTGATGGTTCATCTCTTCCAAGTGAAACATTCGATATTAGTGAAAATTTATCTGGCAGTGAATCACACGATCAGAAAATGATGCGAAATCTCCTTCGACGCGAGATAGAAATAGTTCGTCAATTTGCATTCGAATCTCGTGCACCATTGAGGAGAATATACGAAAATGCCAAAGCCAACAGTGATAGACCCAGCGAGTCTCTGTCTTAAATGAAGTGATCCAGGTAGAAATCTGGATATAAGTGAAATCAATCACGTCGTGTATGCAGTTGGATCTCTCGTGTCTCAGATAATTTTGGGGCAATCCAAGAACACCGACGGCCGACAGAGTAAACAGCCCCGTACCCCCATGAACGAAAAAAAATATGAATAGCAGACATTCGGCGTGAAATATCAGTCTTAGTCGAGACATCTTCTAAATCAACGCACACCTCTAAAGTTCCACGAAAAATATTCCATGTTGAACAAAAATACCAAATTGAAAATGACACAAGCAAGCTAATGATAGCTGAGAAGCTAAAAGAGAAAATCCAAGCATAGGCTCAACGGGTTAGACGTTACAAACGAGTAGGTTTCTACGTGTAGAATCGGTTGTTTGAAACGGACGCACTCGAAATCCAACTCAAAAATCGAATGGCAATGCTGTCACTGCTTCAAAAGATGACGTCAAAGCTTTTGGGGTGGACATCTCGGAGGAAAGCAGATCCTAAAACAAAGACGCATATTGGCCTCAATCTGAAGTTGATACTCTCGATGAACTTGTGGAAACAGTGGAACATGTTCACAAATTCTCGAAAGAGGACCTCTTCCAAGCAATTAAGAACTTGGGAGACTGGAAATCCCCTTAGATCGATAAGATCCAGAATTATTGGATTAAAAATTTAAGAGCAATGCATTCTCATCTAGCAAAGGCTGCTAATAAAATTTTAATAAATCTAAAGGAACTCTCGGAATGGCTCAAACGCGGCATCACGTATTTGCTACCCAAAGCGGGACACAGCTCTTTGATGAAAGAAAGAATTCGTAGGGAATAATTACAGAAAAGTGAGACTTGTGTTGCATTCTGCTCTGAACTCCAGGAATAACATATCCGGAATTGGTAGTTTGGCGGTGCCTGTAGTCGAGTACAGTTTTGGACTAATGGATTGGACTGAGTAAGAAATTCGAATCACGGTTCGAAACCAGAAAACTGCTAACAATGCATCATGTCGCTCACCCTCGAGCTGACTTACAATAGACTTCATGTGTCACGAAAGGAAGGAGGAACAGGCCTCAGACCAATTGTAGTCTCCTGGCACCAGTGGCGTAGCCTGAGTTTTGGCTTAGGATATGCAACTCGAGAAATTAGAAACTAATTTAAAACTCCTAAATAGTCTCATTCCCCAATATCATTTCTGTCACTTTGGTGAATTAAAGCATACAAATAATTTGTAGATTTAAAATTAAAACTGATCCAGTAAAAGTAATAATGGCTTCATGTAGTTTACTGGTTGAAAGTTAGAAAAAGTTGACTTAAGTTCACGACGTAGCAAAATACTGTGTCCTCATACTTTAATAATAAGAGCACTATCAAACCCAATGATTTTAAAGATGGAAAGCAATGATCTATAATAAAAATATAATAGGAAAGAGAAAATCAATCAATTTACAGACACGTAATGAAAAACAGTTGACAATTGTCCTTTGCTGCTTGCATCAAGTTTTTCATGTAGTATTGAGGAGAAAAAAAGAGTCTTTAGAAATTTCATTTTTAATTTCATGGGACATTACCATGCTTCCACTTGAAATCCAGTCAATCTGAATTTCTGGCGAGATTGCACGAAACACTGGAAATTTCCTTATCACCCTTCTCAGTTTTATCATATTTCGTTATTTTACTTATATATTCCATGAAATATTTTCTATTTGATGAGCGCCTATTTTCATTATGGCAAGAAAATACAAGCCTTTGTTTCCCAAAAAAGCATACATCTTGAATGAAGTGTGACAAAACTTCCCTATTTTCTCTTATATCACTGTTGTATGGTTCAACGTAGCCCGTGTTGTCTGTTTAAATAAAATTCTATCCTCTCATAGTTTTTCAAATATTTTAACTGTTTTTCACTTGCTATAATTTGTCCACGGCACAAATACGACTACATAATTATGTAGGCACTTTGGATTACGTTGTGCTCGCCATTCCAGGGCGCAGATGTGGATTGCACAGTCACAAACCCTTGTGCATTCAACCAGCACAATATATAGTTGCTAAATGCATTAAAATAAGGTAATAAAACTTAAAAAAAACGACAATGTTCATTAATTAATCTCGTTCTCTTACACACACCGAAGAGAACAATGAAGTTTCGTCAAACGGCAGCTCTTTCGTAGGCACCCTGGATGTAACGGGTCACTGTGCATCTGATTCACAGCGCAGGCTAGGCGGCATTTCAGACTGATTCGTTCATTCTTGTGAAGATTCGAATTCTCAACGGCGCAATGTTTGAAATATAATGAAATATTTTGTAGTAGAAAAAGAAAATAACAAATGAGCAATTTACGATCATTTTAAAATAAAAGTTGCTGATATTGTCAGGATATGTAACACATCATCCGCATCCATGGACGCTACGCCCCTGCCTGGCACAATGTAATAGTCGGGATGGGAAAGTATGTAGCTAGCCATGAAAATGACCCACTAATGACGCAGGTCATGAAATATGACCGAAGAATGGGAAACAGGAGCATTGTTAGTGTAGCAAGAAGTTTTGCGTAGAATACAATGCAAGACATGCAGAATAACAGAGACACTAAACTTCTGATGTTATTTAACTTGAAATGTGAGAAAAAATGTTAAAGAAATCGTGGAGAGACACACCACTCCATGGTCAATATTTAAATAGAATTGACAATGTGTAGATCAATAATGATCAATCATTTATGTGGCTTAACACTAGGAAGAGGGCACCCGTCATTTTGAGAGGTGAAGAGATGAATTTTCAACAAAATATGTGGTTTATAAATTCAGCGCTTAGTAAATTTTAATATTTACTCATATTCTACACATTCAAAGAAAAAGTCACTGAAATTTAACAACAATATTTTCAAATACTACTAAAAGGACAAAGACCCGTCATTTTCACGGATGTTATGTTTTTTCTAACACCTTTGACATCCTATCAGAGGAAAGTAAATAAAAACCTAATTGTTAGTACATTGCATCAAACTGTAACTATTGATGAAAACAGCTCTGAGAAACTTCGAGAATCTATACAATTTTATAACGAAACCGAATGTGAAGTTGACATACTTGATCAAAAGCCGCGCTTGGATACTGTGAAATTTGGATGTAAATGGTGGTGAGTGCTTGTATTTTTCATTGCTCTGAATATAGCGAACATCAATTCATGTATATTATTTAGAGATGACGGGAGGAAAAAAATCTCGCCGAAATTATATCTTCAAATTATCAGAAGAACTGGCACCTGCCAACATACGCCCGAGAAATCAGTAGTCTCCAGTGTAGCGATATTTGCAAGACCTACTAGAGAGGAGGATGTAAATGCAAGAACAAGTCCAGGATCTGCATGCACTGCAACAAATATGTACGTGGGTCCTGTGCTGGAAACACCTTTTATACTTGTTCCTGCTACTTTGAAGCTTTGGAGGGTTTCATTAATTAAACTTTACTGATGATTAAGAACTTCACAAGATAAAATTAAAACTTTTTCATTTATGTTAAATGTTAATGTTATCTATTGTTATAGGTAATCATTGTTACATATGTAAGGAAAATCGGAAAAATTGTTACATAGGTAAGGAAGAGTCGGAATCACTTGTAATAGCTGCCCAAGACCAGGCGTTGATAACACATAACGATGAAAGGGCTCTCAAAATTTCGCAAGATGATAAATTCCGCATTTGCCAGGAACAAGTAGAAACCATTGATCATATCGTCTCCGCTTGCCCATTTCTAGGAAAGTTGGAATATTTGAAAAGACACGACAGGGTGTGTAGTTACCTCCACTGGCAGATCTGTACCGCCTTCATAATTCAAAATACATGTCCCAAATGGTACGAACACTCACCAAAACTGGTGACTTTTATTGAACTGTGTACAATATTCAACTGTGACCAACAAATGCAAACTGATGACACGATAGCGGCAAACAAACCGGATATTGTTACTCAGGATTAGTGAAAAAAACGTGTCTATTTGTATACGTTGCCGTGCCATGCGATTAAAAGGTCGTAACCAAGGAGACAGAGAAACGACTTAAATAGAAGTTTGGAAAATGAAATATCACGTAAAACCACAGGTCGTCCCGATAGTTGTCGTGTTCTGGGATAATGTCTATGCGAAACATGTGACTATATTAAATAATGATTGAAAAATAGTTTATAAATTGACATTCAAGTTTAATTCAATAGTCACAATTATCAAGAATTTGTGTGGAACGCGGTTCTGAGTAGATCTAATATCTGCGTTAACCATTGATTAGCTGTATTACCTTTGTATCGTTGTAGCCTAGTAGATACTGTGTGACAAAAGGCAGCCATGTATCCACAATTCTAACTGGAGACGAACTAAGATATTATTTTCAGAATTAATTCGACCTACCCTCTCTTTGCTTAGAGACTTCCTTGAGGTTTGAGATAATTTCAAGTGTCTTATAAGCTACAGAAATCGTACTTCTTTACTTCAGAGGAAGGATCATCGGCCCTTTCTAAGGGAGAATTTTCTGCATAAAGACCTACCAGGTTCGAACCTTAAACATGCGAACATTGTTTTAATGGTCCAACATACTAACCCTTACACAAGTCGAAGTCAAAAGTTTCTAATAGTACAACTTAATATTTATTTTAAACGTATTATAAAAATGTATATCGATTTAGTAAAAGCATGTGAAAAGATTAAGTAATTTAAGTGTTAAGTTTATTACAAACCGCAACTAAGAGACCCAGGCTAATGTTTTGTCCTTAATGAATGTATGCCTTGTACTGTTTTCGAGATATTTTGTGGTCCTTGCATGTGATTCGGCCTTTAATAAACTGCCTAATTCATATTTGTATGGGCCGATGCGTGACTCGGTGGGTGGGTGGTTAGCTTACTGACCTGTGAACCCCCATTGTTTCTGATTCGATCCCGGCTAAGGCATATGAATTTTCGAAAGGCAGAAAATTTCATAGTGGCCATGCCACACTTGTGACATGTCACAGTCTCGGCTATAACCACGGGCCACGTGCGGTCTTCGTTTCCATGCAATGTTTTACCCATTCCTATTACACGAAACTGGTCTGGCCATTTGTCCAACATTCCCTTACAAAAGAACCATATCAGGTGCGCGGCAAAATTAATTCCCTCCGGTCAATCCCGTCCAATCAAGATCGCACTTTCTCCCAATCAGATAGCAAAGATGTAGGTCACACGTCTGGCGGAAAAAAGTGAGAATCAAACACTGGCGTTTAATGGGGTTCGTCTTCTCGAAAAATGACCCTCGATCCACGCCGGGACAAGGTTAGGTTTCAAAAGAAGCTGGGTCGACTATACGGGTGTGGAGCTACAGCCAATGGTTGTGTCCGCGCAAAATAACCAATACGATGGAGAAAAACTATGAGCGGATTACATTGATTTGTCTTTGGTAAGTAATCTTTCGATCTGTACTTCGTGGATGCCCAAGTCTCAGCTGTGACCATGAATCATGAACCACTAGTGGTCTTGGTTTCCTTTCAATGCTGTACCCATTCCTATTACACGAAGGAGGCCTGGCAAGTTGCCCAACCCTTTACTGCGGGCTGTCTCTGGCTGTACAGTGAATCCTCGGAAATAATTAGAGCAATATTACATGATGTACGGGGGAGAAAAAATGTACGAAAGAGATGAAGAAAGAAGAGGTAAAGAGGGAAAGAATGAAAATTTAATCAATCTTTTCAATATAAGACATTTTTAAAACGAAATAGTCGCCTTATTCATTACATACCTTTTACCTACAAAACATTCTGTAAGTGCTTAAATAGAATAATGAATAAAAACTAATATCTCAAAACGTACTAGTGCGATCCAGGAGAGTGATATCTCACATATCCTGAAAGACAAAGTAGTGTGTGTGCCAGAAGTTAATAAATTATTTCGTTTAAATTTAGATATATTATTCTCTCTACTCATTTTGCATCCTAGCGAAGGTTCACCGATTCAGATTTGTTAGCTGAGACTAAAATGAGTCGAACTTATCATCATTATCATCTACTACTCTACTAAATCTCTCTAGAGAAAGGTCTCGGTGAACCATTTCTCTACGTATTGTCCTGTCCTTTTGTTTTGATCAGAACTATATATCCTGAAAGCGCATTGAAAATTATCTAAAAGTACAATTTATCCAGAAAATAATATTAAACAACGTTTACCCTTTGATATTGATGAAGAATAGCGTTTTATGTTTGTTGTTATTTAGTGCAATTACAACTATCTTTCATTACAGTAATATAAAAAGAAATAGTAAGAAAATCATAGACATCTTTGTAAATTTAATGTCTTTAATACGCAGAAGTAGACATTTGAATCCTACCTTCAAGAAACATGAATCACTGTAATAACTATAACGGGCTAATACAGTGTATACAAAAAGACCTACTACAAGTTCTTCTGTTTCGGTAATTCCATTGTTATGTTGAAAAAAAAATTGTTTTGAAATATTTAAATGGACAATGGAAGTTCACACACATGTTCTTGAGACTTATGAATAAGAATCTAGATTTTACTTTGTTACTCGGACACTTCTTTGTCTCGTCGTCGTAAGCTGCTTTTTGCATAAGATGTACGAAAGGATTTCTTCTCTGAAACTGATCTCATCTCTTTTTCAGGGTTCTATTGCCGTGCGAGATGAAAATGTGTGACGTACTTTCTGACTTCGTTGAATATTATTACCAGGTTAATACGACACTTACACAAAACTGTAGAAATAAATTCATACTTTCGTGAATATATGTTGCACTTTATTTCAAAGTACTTTTAGACAATGTCGGAGAAGTGTTCACCAGCTACACTTTTCTGAATGCGATATGCATCTGCCATTTAGATCTATACCGTGGTGTGCGATCTTCTGCGTTTTACCCTAGCAAATTTAAGCACGTCAAGAAAGGCGTTCGACAACGCCTCTCCGGAATATGCTTCCAAGAATTTAAATATTGTCTTGATGGCTGAAAATAGCGAAAGAACGACGCGCGCGGAGAAATAAGCGAAAGGGAAGGCACCAATCACGGCCCACATTTTAGTCCCCGACGCCTGCATTATGGGCCATGATTGAAGCCCTGGCGGGCGCTTAGTCGCCGCCGCCGCCGCCATCGGCGCGCGCATCGCGGCTTCACGGCGCGCTTACCGCGGGAGGTGTAGCGTGTCGAAACCCCCACACGGCGGCGAGCGCGCACGGCCGTCTTCCGGGCTCCCTCCGCAATCCAGCCCTGCCTCTCCCCCGCATCTTTCCCCGCCACGCCCCGCCCCGCCACGCCTCTCCCCGTTGCGCCACGCCTCTCCCCGTTGCGTCACGCCTGTCCATGTCCCTCAGCACCCCGCCTTGCCCTTCCCCACCACGCCTTGCTCCTCCCGCCCCGCCCCGCCTCTCTCCTCCCTTCTTTCCTCGCCTCGCCCCGTCCCCTGGCCACTCCACGCCCCGTCGCGCCATGCCTCTCTTTGCCTGTCACCGCCACGTCTCTCCTTGCCCTTCCCCGCCAAGCCTTGATCCGCCCCACCTCGCCTCTCTCCTCCTTCTTTCCCAGCCCCGCTTCCTGGCCCCGCTCACCCCATCGCGCCACGCCTGTCCTTGCTCTTCCCCGCCCCGCCTTGCCCCGCCACGTCTGCACCTTTTGTGAATGCAAATGATCTGAAGTTCTATTAACTGAAATACGTATTTTATTTAGTTTGTGCATGTTCCCCAAAGCAATTGTTAATGAATCATACACTGGAGAAACTTAGTTCGAATGCTTATGGTGAGTTGTAAATGTTGACAAATAACACGCAAAAATCATTAAACTTCTTATTATCTTATTAAATAATATTGAATACAATTTCCACAAATGATTTTCAAATGTTCTAGACAAACATATATCTTACATTTTTTAGAAAAATATTTAGAAAAGCTTTGTCTTTTTTCCATTTTGCAAGATTCGCGTTTTTTTCATTTCCCAACAGACGTCTCCTGGATATATTCTTTCTCTTTAAGGAGAAATTGTGGCAGTCGATCCCAAGTAAGACAAATGATTACATTTTCTGTATAGGCACTACTAATAGGCACTGCTGAAAATAATGCCATGATACATACCGCTTACGCCAGAAGCTCAAAATGCGTTGGTACCAGTGCACGAAATGCATCTGACAGATATCGCGCAGCGCAGTGACCAAATTTCAGCATGCTCACGGGAAATTATTAATCAAAGGATACGTTAAGTACAGGGAAGGAGATGATGAAGGAGGTTGTCTGATAAATGTAGAAGATACTAGAGGGGAAGGGGCCGAAAACGGTTGTCTAGGTGTGGTGTATGTATCGATTGTTTTACATGTTTCATAAAGGTCTTCGGGATTGCCATTGGTAGGGTTTGGCAAGCTTTTTAAATTAAGGGCAGCCTTTGTAATTGGCGGTATGATCTCCTTTGCAATTAACACATTTAGGGACGGTACTTCCATATTTTTGACATTGAGAATAGTGATGGTTTTCGAGACTTCACGCAACTAGGCAAGTTGTGGCAATTTGCCTGAGTACCACCAAAACGTTGTTAGCGCTTGCATTGAATAGGCTGGTTAGGTTTATTTCGTAGTTGAACTCTTATTACACTATACATCAGTTTGACCTCATTAAATACATTTTTTGATTTGGGATTGTCAACAAGATCTACTGCTACTATTTATGTAACTTTTCTGGCATTATCGTAAAGTATACACACTTACGGGATATTGCAGTCTTTTCAGTTCTTGTATAATATTTTGTTCGGTGTAACATGTTGGGATGCCTTTACAACAGATAACATTTTGCCACTTGGATCTCGGCACGTGTGAAATTCGATGTTATTTTCTTCACAGTATTTT